>JAQIWS010000026.1:0-91834 GCA_034696085.1 Stigmatogaster subterranea
GATTGTTGGAACTTGCGCAACTTACATTGTAGTAATTAGCCAGTTTAAAGATCACTGAGAGCAAGACTGTTCTTCTACGTAACCAGATACTTGCTAAATTATGACGTCAGTTCTCCCGTTAAGACACAATACAGCTTACTCTCCTTCTCACTACCTCAGAAAAAAATCTCACACTCAGCAAGTTTAATTTTAAATAATTCTCACTTATTTTTTAAAATTTTCATTGCTCCGTGAAATATTATAATACTGTATTAATTATATTTTTAAAAATATAAAATTGATATTGCCTGCGATGACATTGTCATCACGTACTGTATCTTTTATGATACATTTATTACTTTTTCCATCAAATCACCCGTAGTGTAAGATATTGACAACCATAAATATTATCCTCGGCTATCACTGTACCAGTAATTTAGCGCGTGCTGTACTTGATAGTATTTGTAACGCCCTTGCTGTCTCTGCTAAAATTTATAACGTCCTTTTACCGTCTCTCATCATAGGAAATTTTTAAAATTCTCTCCTGCACAAAACTAGACTCAAATATATTAATATAAAATAATTTTGTATTTTACATGTTCAAAAGTTTGGTCAGTCGTTGAAACATTTTTAATTCAGCCATCGAAAATTCTTAGAATAAAATCAATATTTTTTCGAAGTTTGTACCTGTAGTGACAATATTTGTATTTTTATTTATTTATTACTGTTTCCGTAATAAACAGCTTATTTTCACTTAAAGGATAAGTAGTTATATTTAATCATCCATAAATTGTTCACCTATTGTCATAATTTTATCGCTTGTTGTGGTAACCAAAAAGCTACTCACAAGAAAACGAGACCAATTTTTTTTTTCAAGCACGCAGTTGCAGAAAATGTTGTAATCCTGATGAAGGAAACCATAGTATTTAAGTAAGAACGCGCCAAAGTACACGTTAATGATGCCGAATGGCGAGGAAAATATCCGCAGAGAAGTCACTAATTTCAAAACATCTTGATGCCCCAACTTAATATTATTCGTGATTACCATCTTTATAATGGGAAGGTATAGGCTAAAATTCAGATGGTCACGACCAAGCAAGGGTTGGGTCATCCAGATACTTAAAAAAAATAATGGCATTTACCATCGACTACTGCATAAACTTAATTTGCTCCAAGTACAAAGCATGAATTAACAATTTTTCGGTTGATTTGCTCCGAATGAGAGAATATCTCATTGGCCACGGTGCTATAAAATTGATGGATCTCTTTGGCAGATACTTCGTTAACGATATTAAAAATAAGTAAGCTGCATTTACGTACAGAAATCGTCTCAATACTTTTGAGCTCACGTTTTGTTGACTTTAATCAACTTTAGAATTGCATTTCGCTTGCACAATACTAGCGCATGTCCATTTCATTAAATTGATGTCAGTCGAAATTGCTATTATGATGAATTACGACAGCAACGTGTAAATATTTCTTGCCACACATGCATTTTCGTTCAGAAAATTATTAATCAATAACGTTACCTAGACAACTTGCATATCCGAATAAAACTCTGATGTTTTGATTCTGCAATTTTTGCGCGAACATTACGGAAAAAATAATGCCACTTTCTTCAAGCAACACTGTTATTTTTTCTCCACGCTCGAATGAAGTATATCGCTCATTTCGATGTTTGATAACAATAGCCAAAATTACTGGATATTTACCGTGGTACGTTAACAGATTTAGTAGTAAGTCATCTACAGTTTGCAAGGTAGCCAGTTTGCTGTATACGCTATCCGTAGTAGTACCGGTATGGATTGTCGTTCAATTTCTCACATCGTCTCTAACTATAAGTCAGGGTTTTAACCAACAAGTAAATTTACGCGTGTTACAAATTTCATTAATTGCCAACAGTATGGCAATAAATTTAATACTCATTCATTGCATTGTGTGCAACCGTCAATTTTTTAACCTCTTTTCTCATTGGAACGCTTTACAAAAAATATTTAAGAAAAAGTTATCAGCAACAAAAACTCTCTTGGTACAATTGCTGTTAACAGTAACAGTTATTATGATTATTACTCCTAACCTCGTAATAGTATATAATGTAATAACCACTATTGCGAGCGATATCGACCTAATAAACCTTGTTTTACTCTTAACACTAACGGGACTGTTCTCGTGTTTTACCATAACTCAAAAATGTTTAACTGTTTTCTTTTATTGTGTAACTTGTTGGTTGTTAAGTCTAGCGTACCAAAAATTGCGACGTGATGTAAAACAAATTGTAAACGAAGCAGCAATTGCTGACAATCAAAATATTCGTAAAAATATCTACAAAATCAGATTGTTGGAACAAGAAGTGTATAATGTCGTTGGTTATTCACACAAACAGTTTTCATTTCCAATTTTCGTTGTCACATTTGCTACAAGTTTGCAATTTTGTATTTTATGCTATTTTCACGTAAGTGAAGTGAATTTTAAAACTGTGCACGTCACGTGCTGCTACCTTGCCATTCTTACAGTTATCACGTTTATGTCCGATTACTTAACTAAGCAAGTAAGTTCAACTCAATCCATTCAACTAAGTATAGAAGGGTTTAATAAATTTTTATTCGCTGATAGCATAAGAAATTACTGCAAACCATATACGATATTAATTTAAATGATTTAAGTCTAAATTCAGCCGCGATACATGAGGTACAGTACAATAAGTTACGTGAGTTCGCAGCACGAGTAATTTCATTCAATACCATTTTTTTAGATGGAATATTTGAAAGGCAAACTCAGTCAGTTCTCTGTGGAATTTAGCCCATTCGGACTGTTTACATTAAATAGATCACTCTTAACCGCGGTAAGAAATTTTGGTCCTCCGATTAACAGTGTGGTAAAATTATATCTACGTATCTTATTAAAAATTTTAGATTATTGGAGCATGCGCAACTTACGTTGTTGTAATAACCCAGTTTGAAAATGCTAATAGTGAAAGGAAAATCGACGTGTTTTAACCCTCTTTGTCTACTCTCACCCTGAAATAATACTACAATGTATACTTGTAACTACTGTTCACACTGACTCTGGGACATTTCATACAGAAATGCGTACATTTCACGTGTTTGTCTTTTCAAGCTTAGATGTAGATTTTACGGGGAACAGCAACTTTCTAATAATGTAATCGATGTTCAAATTTTCATGATTTATTTTCATTACATTCTCACTAAAATTATTATTCTTATCTTGCTTGATTATTGTGTAGCCGGATGTTAACAACCATAAATAATTTTCTAGCTGTCACATTTTTAACCTGGCTGCCTTTTTGACAACAAACGCATTAAAAAACCACTAAAAAATTAAATGCAAAAACAAGATAACCAGATTAACCTTGTTTGCTACAACAAATATGCGTGCGGTATTAATATGACCAGCGACGTTTGATATTCATCAACATTTTCTGCCGTTTAATCTTCCATAAAAAAAGTTTTGAATTTGGCTTGGCGGAGAATAGAGGAGGTCACAGTTAAATCCTCAGGCAACTAACAGCATCATTAAATGCGTATTACTCCAACGGAAATTTCTTGTAAAAATTTACATGGCAATGCTTAAACATATACAGTAATTACACAGGCGCATTATCGACCAGAAAATTGTTTAATCAATATCGTTATCTGCTCACCAGGGTATACAAACTCAATTCGCTGCATTAATTAGGCAATTTTCACTGAAAGCAGAATGGTTGAAACAAGAGTAACGCGTTTTCTGTCAAGAAATTGCGTTACTTTCAGCAAAGACGATCAGAATGAGATCTATCGGTCGTTTTATTGTTGGATTATAGTGGCTAAGGTTATTGGATTTTTACCGTGGTATGTCAACAAATTTGATAGTAGGCCAACTACTCTTCAAAAAGTTGTCAGTTTTTCTTATCAGCTATTTGTAGTCGTGCCAATATGGATGGGTGTCCTTTTTGTAGTACATGTTTCGATTGCGAGTGCAAGTTTTTCACAGCAGATACAAGTACGTGTTGAATACATTTTGATAATTTTGGACAGCGTGGCGGCAAATTTAATACTCGTCTACTGCATTTTATTCAGTCAACGAATTTCTAATATTGTTACACTCTGGTTCGTAATACAAAAAGTGTCCAACAAGAAGTTACCGGCGGTAAAGACGGTCGTAATTCAAGTACTTTTAATTACAGTGGTAATTTTGATTAATATTACTCCGCTCATAAATGCATACAATATTGTATCTTATTCTGATGGTGATAGCCGAATAATTGCTGTTATCATGGTGGAAGAAAGTAAGGTGTGCTCACTGGATAAGCGGATTAACGTCATCACGTCATGACAAGTGCCTCAGTCTTTGTGTTTGGGATACATCATGACGTCAACATTGACTCCACGTACAAAATGGACGTTTATCATTGGCCAGTGGAACTAGAGTCAATGTTGACGTCACACACTAATCTCACACTGAGCACACCTTACTTTCTTCCACCATGGCTGTTATTTATGTACTGTCACTTGCATTGTTCGCAAATTACGTCATATTGCAATGGTTCTTTATTGTTCTGTTTTATTCCGTAACTTCTTGGCTGTTGGGTTTAGCGTATGAGAAAATTGGAGATGACTTGAAGCAGATTGTAAATGTTGGACCAACTGCAGACAGTCAAAATTTACGTATATGTATTTATGGTATTAGGGAGTCAGAACAGAAACTTGACCACCTCGTTGAAAAATCGCAAAATTTGTTTTCATTTCCAATCTTTACCGTCACAGTAATTGTAAGTTTAACTGTTTGTGTTACATCTTATGGCCACGTGAGCACTCTGAATTTTACAACTGTACACATCACTTGTTGTCAATTTGCTATTCTGGTAATCATCACGGTTATGTCTGATTATTTAAGCGCGCAGGTAAGTTTGTCTTATGTCATTTTACCTGAATTTAAAAATAAAGTTGAATAATTGAAATTTCTAATAGCACAAGAATGTACTGAAAACCATACATGAAATTAATTTTACTGATATTTGTCTGAATTCAGAAGAAATTTTTGAAGTAAAATATGCATTTAAAATAAAATGTTTAGGATAACTCAAGTTACACAAATCCTTAGTTTAACTATATTTTTCAGATGGATTATTTAAAGAGTAAACTCAGCCATTTTTCTGTGGAGTACAGCATATTTGGACTATTTACACTAAACAGATCACTCTTAACGGCGGTACGGTTTAAAAAAAACAAAAAACAAAAAAAACTATCAAGTGGTTGAATTTACCAAAATAATAATTTTTTTAAAATTTTATTTCAGATTGTTGCAACATGCGCAACATACATTGTGGTAATAATTCAGTTCCAAAAAGCCTAGAACAGCAACATTGTGAGTTTCGAAATTTTTCCAATTTTACTATACTGTAACTTAAAATAATGTTGGTTAATTTATCGTTACACAATTTTATTGGGACCTGACACACTGTACTTTGCTTACGATTAACACACATTTTCAGACAAATTAAATTGATACACATTTTTCTCAGCGCGCTGTCTTGTTGTGTAAATTTTAATGATTTACTGTACCAATTTCCGCAATAAAAATACCTTGCATCAAGCGTGTGTAATTTATGATCTTAATAACCATACGTTTTTTTCTCATTAGCAAATTTCAACACTACGCGTGAAATTTGCTGTGGCAACCGAGAAGTTTGCATAGAAACGAATTTTATGAAATATCAACAAAAACCGTTAAAATGAACCATTGAAAATGCGTTGGCAAAAAAAAATTAAAAATGGATGAAAAGTCTGGCAAAAAAATGAAATCACTTCGACTTTGATTTTCTTACTTTATCAAAACCAGTAACCTGAAACCAAGTTCACTGTTTTAAAGAAACAGTTTTTCTGATATATTATCCACTGCAAATTGATGATAATTCCAAACTATTTCAAAACATTTCACCACCAAGTCAATGGCTTCAAGACGAAGTGATGCCATTGCCTTACTCACTGTTTTTGTTCTATCTTCGGCTCAAGCATCAAGTTTTCTGTTTTTATTTCCAATGTCTACGTTCAGTCATCACTTGTACTTGAGTTATTTTTGGGAAAACTTAACATCACGAGGTCACCAAGTAACTCTGATAACAAGCACCACTAAATTTCAAATGGAAAGTATATCTGTTATTTATTTACAAGTACCATACGATATAACGACGGAGTTTAACACTATGGTTTACGGTCAATATAATCGACAACCGTTATCTTCATGGCTTCAATTGGAAAAACAATTTGGATTACGTGGTTGTAAAATGTTTTGTGAAAGTAAGGATCTGCATGATTTAGTAAACAACTGCACAAAGTATGACGTTGTGTTTGTTGCTGCGATAATGGAAGATTGTGCTTTCCCAATCGCAACGCTTTTCTCTGATAAAATCGTGTATGTTAATTTTCCACGCCATTTTTCACCTGTTTACACCTTTAATTTTGGAATTACTGCTCCGTATTCATTTTTTCCTTACGTTATGTCATATTCGACATCAACAATGTCATTTAGTCAACGATTTTGGAACGCGTTGGCTTGTGTATATCACGTTTTTGTGTTAAGAGATTATACAGAACAGGAAAAAATTGTTAAATCGAATTTTCCAACTGCTCCTGATATTCAAACTTCACTTGATAAAGTGTCATTGATATTTACTAACAGTGATAATGTCTTCAGTGAATCAGTTCCAAGTGCGAGCAATGTTATTAAAATTGGAGGATTGCAGTGCAGGGATGCTAAACCGTTGCAAGAGGTAAATAAGTACAAGTAAGAGTAAATAGAATTTGTGAAATATATAAGTTAATTACAATTTTTTATAGTATTATCAGAAAATATTATCTGGCAAATCAGGTGTTATTTTATTCAGCTTGGGTACTGTTGTAAGGATGTCTTACGCTGGAAATGAAACAGTACAAGCTTTCATTGACGCTTTCGCAATGTTGAAGGAAACAGTTATCTGGAAGACGAATATAAGATACACAAATTTACCAGCAAACATTAAGACTTTTCCTACAATTCCTCAACAAGATATTCTGGGTAAATATTCAATAAAAGTAGTTAATAAAACGTGGACTTAAAAATATCTTTCTTTGCAGGAAATTCGAATATCCGTCTGTTCATTACTCAAGGAGGAATTTTCAGTTTGTTAGAAGCATTATATCATGCGGTTCCGGTATTGGGAATTCCTGTTATGATTGATCAATATAGTAATATGAAAAGAGTTGAGGAATTGGGAATTGGAAAACAACTCGATGTATTTAGTAATTTAACAAAAGACAATATTTACTTTGCTATAAGAAACATTATTGACGATTCTAGGTATAAAATGTGCGAAAAAAATTGTGAAAATGTTTTTTAAACTTTTTTATTTTTATATTCAGGTACAAACAGAACGCTATTTTCTACTCCACTATTTTTAAAGACGTTGACATGTCACCGTTAAATCGAGCAGTATTTTGGACAGAATGGCTTACTAGACATTCGGATGTTCAGATAAGAGTAATCCGTCAGTCATTTCTTAAAATGAACACAGTAAAATATTTTACTCTAGATGTCGTTTTCTTTCTGTTATGTATTGTGATAATCCCAATAATTGTCCTTAAGACCTGTTACAGTAACTGGTAGATGCTAAGTTATTCTTATATTATATTTGTATTTGTTTTATTTGTACACTTAGGATTAGAATAGATGTGTAATTTCATACCATCAAGAATTAATGGAATTAAAATGAGCACAAGAAGTTGATAGCTTTAAACTGAAGAAGAAAACCCCAACACCGTGGCAAGCATCAGCTCTTATGCGCAAATCACTTAAAAACAAAATTCTATGTACAGTATCGATCTCAAGTGAACACAAAGGTTCAGTGATATATATCACTGTATTTGTTATCATTAATAATTTTCTGTTAATCTTACGATTTTTTTCTCTGTTATCACACCAATTACATAAACATAATCAATACGTCATTATATCTCGTTGTAACGATCGAACCTGCGCGAAAATGGCTTCAAGTTTGCGAGTCACCTTTTATGTTTTCACCGTCATTTCTTCGATGTGCGTCTCAGCAAACGCTTCCAGTTTTCTTTTTTTGTTGCCAGTATCGAGCACAAGCCATCATTTATTCCTACGTCCATTTTGGGAACAACTGATTGCTCGAGGTCACCAAGTAACACTGATAACAGGCAACGCAGAATTTAAGATGGAAAATATTTCGATCATTTCGTTAGACATTTCTCACGATCTTATATCAGACATCAATTCGAGAATTTACACAGATTTCGGAGGAAAACCTCTGGAATTACTGCTAGAATTGGAAAAGAGTTATGGTTTGCGCGCGTGTGAAGCACTTTGTCTAAATGAGAATCTGAAAAGTGACGTAAAAAACGGAAAGAAATATGATACCGTGTTCGTCACTACGGTAGTCGAAGACTGTTCTTTTCAAATCGCAAGTCTTTTGTCTGATAAAATCGTGTACATCAATTTCATGCGCCATTTACTTCCATTTTACGCTTACAAGTTAGGAATTGGCACTCCGTATGCTTTTTACCCACATGTTGCATCTCATTTGACATCAACAATGTCGTTTGTTGAAAGAGTGTGGAATTCAGTTACAATATTTTACCACCAATTTTTGACCAGAGATTGCACACGTGAAGAAAAATTAGTTAAATCGTATTTTCCAAGTGCTCCTGATATAGACATTGCGTTTGATCAGGTGTCGTTGATATTTACCAACAGTGATAACGTCGTCAGTGAAGCAGTACCAAGTATGACCAATGTCATTAAAATTGGTGGAATGCATTGCCAAGAACCTAAACTGTTACCAGAGGTAAAAAAATAAATGTTGAGGTTAATTTATATCTTATTTTGTTAATTTATTTATTTTTTCATAGAATTTTGAAAAAATTTTGTCTGGAGACAACGGCATCATTCTGTTTAGTCTGGGTTCCGTTGTTGAAATGACTAATGCTGGACCTAACATCTTAAAAGCATTTATTGACGCTTTTGCCATGGTAAACGAAACTGTAATTTGGAAGACGAAAGAAAAATATCAAAATTTACCGTTAAATATTAAAATATTTTCTTGGCTTCCACAAAACGATATACTTGGTACAATTCGTCGTAACCTAAAAATTTGAATGCGTGATTGATTTATGATTGTTCTTAGGTCATGTCAATGTTCGTCTATTCATTAGCCAAGTAGGAATTTTTAGCCTACAAGAAGCAATATATAATGCAGTTCCAATGTTGGGAATACCGTTAATAATAGATCAGTACAGCAATGTACAAAGAATACAAGAATTGGGAATTGGTAAACGTCTGGATATATTTAGTAACTTGACGAAAGAAGATATTTACATTGCGATCAGGAATGTCATTGATGATTCCAGGTTGAGTAGATGCTTGTACATGTAAGAGTGAATTGCTTTAATTCAACAAGATTTTTTTACTATTTTTAAATTTAAGATTTAAGCAAAAGGCGAAATATTACTCGGCTGTTTTTAAGGATACCTATGAATCACCTGTAAACCGCGCAATTTTTTGGACGGAATGGCTGACCAGAAATTCGGATGTTAAACAAGTTGTCCATCCATCAGCTGGCAAAATTAATTTGCTAAAATATTTATTACTGGATTCGCTGTTCTTTTTACTTAGTATTTGTGTATTGCTTTTTGTTACCATCTCAGTAGGTACCAAGCAAATATATAAAATTATAAAAAAATATTTTTGATTCTTAAATTTAAGGTGATACTGGTAAAATTGAATAGAACAAAAATATTTTTTTTATTTAAGTGCACATTGACGTTTCGTAATTTTTAATACTTGTAAAATCTCAGTCGAAATATCTTACAGTAAAATATGTGATTTGCGATTAACTGACGGCTAATTGTTGTTAACTTGATTGATTCAATCTAAAGTAGGTGAAGAGAATGTGCTCATTTCGAAATGACAAATAAATCTGACATTGTAATTGGTAGAGAAATATAGTAGCTTTTCTAGCAATTTAAAAAGTTTCAAAATTTAGTCAAATCTCACCATCTTCTCCGGAATATCCGATCACTTCAACAGCGGCCACATTTGCTTGCCCGATCTCATTGTGCGCCTCTACTTTAATCCGATACCGTTGAGACGTCTCCTGATCTCCAACTTCATACTTCTTTTCTTTCCAATTCGCTATATCCACTGGCGGATTCCATTTCGCGTTCGGAACATCCAAACGATAATACACTCTGTAGAAAAATCCAGGGGCGTTATGTTCGATGAGGGGCATCGGCGTCCAGGAAATGACCAGATTTCTTGGCATGGTTCCTTTTCCAACGACGTCACTTGGATTTTTGTATGGAACATCGGGTGGTGTGTAACACGCTTCGGACTGATAGCTGGGTAAACTGTCGCCGATTTTGTTGTGCGCGATCACGCGAAATGTATAGTTAGCCCACGGGCTCATCGAAACGGAGAAAGTGTGGTCGGTGGAGGGGACTGCTTCATAATAATCTTCCCAGGTGTCCGGAGTGAAGCTAGTGTTGAATTGGATTTTGAAATTGGTGATAGGCGCTCGGTTGTCGCCTTGCGGCTGCCAGTTGATGTTTGCCGTTAAACGTTCGCAGCGCACGCTCGTCAGGCGAGGCGGATTTGGAATGTCTGGAAAAGAAAAAATGCGAAATTTAAGATTTGTGTAAAATTTAAGAAAATTTGTAATGTTTTCGAGTTTAAAATTTCTAGGCGCTACTTCAGGAACTAAATCAAAATTTTGATTATAAACGTGAAAATAGCCAGATATAGCAATTTAAAAAGTTTCAAAATTTGGTCAAATCTAACCACCTTCTCCGGAATATCCAATCACTTCAACAGCATCCACATTTGCTTGCCCCATCTCGTTGTGCGCCTCTACTTTAATCCGATACTGTTGAAACGTCTCCAGATCCCCAACTTCATACATCCTTTTTTTCCAATTCGCTATATCCACTGGCGGATTCCATTTCGCGTTCGGAACATCCAAACGGTAATACACTCTGTAGAAAAATCCAGGGGCGTTATGTTCGATGGGGAGCATTGGCGTCCACGAGATGATCAGGTTTCTGGGCGTGGTTCCCTTTCCAACGACGTTGTCTGGGTTCTTACGCGGAACGTCGGGTGGTGTGTGACACGCTTCAGAATGATAGCTGGGTAAACTGTCGCCGATTTTGTTGTGCGCGATCACGCGAAATGTATAGTTAGCCCACGGGCTCATCGAAACGGAGAAAGTGTGGTCGGTGGAGGGGACTACTTCATAATATTCTTCCCAGGTGTCCGGAGTGAAGCTAGTGTTGAATTGGATTTTGAAATTGGTAATAGGTGCTCGGTTGTCGCCTTGCGGCTGCCACTTGATGTTTGCCGTTAAACGTTCGCAGCGCACGCTCAACAGGCGAGGCGGATTTGGAATGTCTGGAAAAGGAAAAATGCGGAATTTAAAAATGTGTAAAATTTACGAAAATTTGAGATGTTTACGAGTTTAAAATTTCTAGGTGCTACTTCAGGAACTAAATCAAAATTTTGAAATTTATAATAGCCAAAACTAGCAATTTAAAAAGTTTCAAAATTAAGTGAAATTTCACCACCTTTTCCGGAATATCCAATCACTTCAACAGCGGCCACATTTGCTTGCCCCATATCGTTGTGCGCCTCTACTTTAATCCGATAGCGTTGAAACGTCTCCTCACCCCCAACTTCATACATCCTTTTTTTCCAATTCGCTATATCCACTGGCGGATTCCATTTCGCGTTCGGAACATCTAAACGATAATACACTCTGTAGAAAAATCCATGGGCGTTATGTTCGATGAGGGGCATCGGTTTCCAGGAGATGATCAGATTTCTGGGCGAGGTTCCTTTTCCAACGACATCATTTGGATTTTTGTATGGAACGTCGGGTGGTGTGTAACACGCTTCGGAATGATAGCTAGGGAAACTGTCGCCGATTTTGTTGTGCGCGATCACGCGAAATGTGTAATTAGCCCACGGGCTCATCGAAACGGAGAAAGTGCGGTCGGTGGAGGGGATTGCTCCATAATATTCTTCCCAGGTGTCCGGAGTGAAGCTAGTGTTGAATTGGATTTTGAAATTGGTGATAGGCACTCGGTTGTCGCCTTGCGGCTGCCAATTGATGTTTGCCGTCAAACGTTCGCAGCGCACGCTCATCAGGCGAGGCGGATTTGGCAAATCTCGAAAAAGAAATTTGATAATAAAATATTTGATCAAAACACAGTATCAAAAAGATATAATTTTTAATCTGATAGTAAAGAGACTGTATCGAAAGTAGAAATTTAATAACAGTGATTATGGTAATGAGCACGCTGATAAAATTTTCCAAAAATTGCAAAATTGTTTAAAAAATACCGCTGCTACAACCAAAGCACAAATATTAAATTTACTGAACTTAAACCAAACAATCCTAATCAAAAATCCAAATTCCAATGAAATTTTCAAATTACCGATTCCGGTCGTTTCGATTTCTTGAATATCACTCGCCATGGAATACTCCCCATCAACGGATACGACGCGCATTTTGTATAATGATCCTAGATCCAAATCCTCAACCACGGTATTATCTTTAACCTCCTCGTCATTCGTCCGCATCCATTGTCTTTCACCTGCAAACAAACAAACAAAACTTAAAATTCCATTAAATTTTTACCCTCGCATTCCAAATACCTTTCTTCTTGTACTGCACGTAAAAATGGCTGCCGGGATGACGATATATATCAGGCAACCAAATAACTTTAATCGACATACGTCCTTCGTTAAGGGGCGTGAGGAACCAAGTGAAAGTTGGCTTGGCAGGCACTTCTTGAAATTGATTGGTGGTCGCTTCAATGAAGTAAGGAACGCCTTCTCCCGCAATGGTGGTGGCGCGAATGGTGATGCGGTATTTGGTGTTACTCTCCAATTTGCCTAGTTTAGCTCGTGTCTCAGTTGGACCCGTGATAGCCGGCTCTCGAGCGATCTCGGGCGCCAGCCTGCTGCCTTCCACTTTGGCGTAGGATATCTTGTAACCCGTGAGGATACCGTTAGGTTCCAAAGGTTTTCTCCACATCAAGTAGAGGCCTGTCGAACCCATTGAAACGGCGTCGAAAGAGGCAACTGGACCAGGGACTGTAATAAAATACAATAGGAATGATGAATCAGCTTTTAAGAAAAAGGTATTTGTGACCCTAGAGTACGACAAATGGAACAATTTGTCATAAACGTAATAAAACACACACAAGCAAATACAACGCACAGTAACAATTTTTAAAATAATTTATCGTACCTCCTTGCGGTGTTTGGAAAGTAATGACGGGGGTTGCTGGTCCCTCGTAGGCTTCATTACAAACTACCATTAGTACATTATTTGTCGTAAATGGGACAAAAATCTCCACACGCGCCTGAGTAGCATCAGCACCAACACTCATTTCTCGCGATTGAGACAGTGTTTCTGAAGCTGTCCACGTTTTAATCTGCATTAAAGAAAAGACAAAATAAAATTTATTTTTTACCGCAACACGAAAAAACTTAAGCTTGTAACTTACACTGTAACCCTTAAAGTGCCCACGAACTGTGTGCCGCGGTACAGGTTCCCATGATAAATCAGCGGTATTTCCATTGATGATCCTGACGAGCGTAAAATTTAAGGG
Source organism: Stigmatogaster subterranea (assembly GCA_034696085.1). Lineage (NCBI taxonomy): Eukaryota > Metazoa > Arthropoda > Chilopoda > Geophilomorpha > Himantariidae > Stigmatogaster > Stigmatogaster subterranea. The sequence goes on from JAQIWS010000026.1 coordinate 13,650, forward strand.
CGCTGATTCGGGAACTAAATAAAATTTTAAAATGTATTAACATTACACCAGCCAAAACCACTAACGGAAAAAATCTCAATCTTTGGCTCTTTCTCACTATCTTCTCCTGAATATCCAATTATTTCAACAGCGGCCATATTCGCCTGCCCCATCTCATTATGCGCCTCTACTTTAATCCGATATCGTTGAAACGTCTCCTGATCCCCAACTTCAAACATTGTTTTTTGCCAATTTGCTATGTCTACTGGCGGATTCCATGTCGTGTTCGGAGCATCTAAACGATAATACACTCTATAGAAAAACCCAGGGGCGTTATGTTCGATTTGGGGCATCGGCGTCCACGAGATGACCAGATTTCTGGGCGTGGTTCCCTTTCCAACGACGTCACTTGGATTTTTGTATGGAACGTCGGGTGGTGTGTGACACGTTTCGGAATGATAGCTAGGTAAACTGTCGCCGATTTTGTTGTGCGCGATCACGCGAAATGTATAGTTAGCCCACGGGCTCATCGAAACGGAGAAAGTGCGGTCAGTGAAGGGGACTGCTCCATAATATTCTTCCCAGGTGTCTGGAGTGAAGCTAGTGTTGAATTGGATTTTGAAATTGGTGATAGGCGCTCGGTTGTCGCCTTGCGGCTGCCAATTGATGTTTGCCACCAAACGTTCGCAGCGCACGCTCACCATGCGAGGCGGGTTCGGAATGTCTGGAAAAGGAAAATGCCAAATTTAATACTGTAGAAAATTTAAGAAAATTTGTCACATTTCAATTTACCTTGAACGACGAGTGTGGCACTAGCAGTGACGTTGTCTAACCGCGTTCGAGCGACACATGTGTACGTTCCGGAGTCAAGTTCGCTGGTCTTGCTGATTGTGAGTGAGTAATCGGCTGCTTTAAACATCCTTGGATCTTGATCAAAATCGATCAGTTGCCCGTTGCTTAACCATTCGATGCTCAACGTTAAATTACTGTCGGCAACGGCGTTGCACCGGAACGTTGCCGATTGACGAGCTGGAACCTCGTAGTCAACGGGAATAGCTGTGATCCGAGTGCGTTCTAAAAATAAATCGCAAAATATTTACACTCAAAACATTTGACATTGGGGGAACTAGATCGTTAAAGTTAGTTCAGTTTTAAATGTAAGCAAATGTTCGATACTGTATTTACCTCGGACTTCTAGAAAGCCGTCATCGCTAGCAGATCGAACTTGTCCGAATTTATTGACGGCCGAACATTGATAGTGTGCCGCATCCGTGAAGCGAGCCTGTCGTATTTCCAGATCTCCGTTCTCCAAAGTTATAAATCGCCTACCAGTCAATTCTTTCCCGTCACGAATCCATTTGACCACTGGTTTCGGGGCACCGAAGACGCGGCATGACAAGACAATAGTGTGACCGTCAACGATTTCGTATAAGGGTAGTGGGGGCTCGAAGATTTCAGGAGGCAACGCTGCAAAAAATCAAAATTCAAAATTTATTGCGGTTTGAATTTAATTATTTTTATTTGTTTAGTGTTGATGTGATTTTTGTTTACCTAAAACGTTTACGTAGAAATTTTTGAATACGTATCCTAAAGTGCTGGACGCGTTGCATTGGTAAACGGCTGTGTCCCATTTTTCAAGTCTTTCAATTCGAATCATAGTGGAGCTGACGCTTTTACGTCTGGAATTTTCTGGCGCCTCTGTTGGTGAAGATGATGGTTTAGTAAGTAAATTCAATGTTGAAAAGAATTCGAACGTTGAAATAATGGAACTGAGTAATTTCTATCATTTAGGGAAAATGAATCTGATGTTAAAAATTCAAACGGTTTTATCTTCAATTCAAAATTCAAAAATTAAATTCACTCAAAAATTCAAAAATTGAATTCTTTCAAAAATTCAAAAATTATTGAATTCTTTCAAAAATTCAAAATTAATTTTTTTTCTCAAAATCTTAGAATTCAAAATACAAAACTGAATCAATCCAATTGTAACCCCCACCACATCAATCCACACCCGAAAAATTTACCATTTAGCGAAACGCCATTGACGAACCACTTTATCTCAGGTTCAGGATCTCCCGATGCTTTACACTCAAACTCAACATCTTCATCTTCAGCCGCGATAGTGTCATTCGGCTCGGAAATCCAATAAGGTGCGGCCAGCACCGTGACGGACATGGATCGGGACTGAGCTGCGCCTACTCCATTGGAAGCGAAGCAATCGTAAACGCCCATGTCATCAAATTCAATCTTCTCCAATTGTAACGTCTTGCCATAATTCAAAAACGCATGGCGCCCTATTGGCAATTTTCCCCCCTTCTTTTTCCATTGAATTTCTGGGAGTGGTCTTCAGCAAAAAAACAAAAATCAAAATAAGATTTTATTTTTAAAAGTATTTTCTTCAACTCTTTAACTTACGTGCCACCGAAAATGCAATGCAACTCGAGAGGTTTTCCGTGCAATGCCACGATATTGGGCGGAGACACGTACTGCTGCAGAGGCGGATGTCGCGTTTGCACCGAAGGTCCACCTGCCGAAATTACCTGAAGTTTGACCTTGTTGCCCAGCATATACTCGTTGCGGAACATTATCGAAGCCGAGCACGCGTAGTCTTTATCGTCATTGCTGTCGGCCGAAGTCACGTTCGAAAAATGGAGCCGACCATAAGGATCAGTGGTAATTCGGGAGTTGTTCAAGGTGTGAAACGTCCCCTGCTCCGCGAGCAAGATCCAGAAGATAGTTGGCTTCGGGAACCCCGTCGGGGGGGTGCACGTCAGCGTCAGTGGTTCCCCCTCGGCAACCACGCGCGTCGTGGTTTCATCTTTTAGAAAAGGTTGAAATTTCGACTCGCGGACGGACACGCTGTTCGAAAGAGCGGTGCCGAACTCGTTTGTGGCTTTGCACTGATAGTAGCCCTCGTCCGCGTCAACAGGGTGGTTGAATATCAACGTTCCGCGACCAAGTGCCTGGCTGATCCGGTCATCATACAGTTGCCACTGAAACGGTTGACCATTTTTAGTCCAAGCGAATCTACATTAAAATGAAAATTATTGTGTGGATGTTGAAATGACAAGTTAAAAATATAAATTATCCTTGAAAAAAAATAGTAAACGTAGTTTAGTGTTAGTGAGTATCTGCTAAACTGTTGTTAAATATCGCTAAACTATTGATAATTAGTCAACCGAAAATTAACTTCAAAATTTAAATCCAAGCACGTTCACACTTTTATATAATTATAAAAATTTAAAACCCATCGCACTTAAATCCGATAAGATTATCGTTGACACTCCATACCATTTAAACATGGAATTTTTCTAACTCAATGTCACATCAAATTAATTCATATAAATGCGCTCGAGATTTAAAATATTGCCTATTTTTATTTTTATTTTATCTTTGTAAAAGAAAAATCTCACGTAGGTTGTGGTTCTCCCACAGCGTCACATTCGAGAATGAAAGGTCGCTCAACTTCATCTGGATCCACGGCAACTTTGAAGAGCAGCAAATCCTTTGGAGGTTGCTTGACAATTTTTGGCGGTGATGGAACTGGGATTTTATAAAATAAAGCAGAAATAAATCCATAACCTAACCACCCAAAAAATTATCACGTAATCATCCTGGTCATATGTTACTTACTGATGGCGTTAACAAAATAAACGATACCAAGAAGGAAAACGACTTGTAAAGAAATTCGGTTATGTAAATGAACATCCATCTTAACCTATAAAAAGAAAATACTGACACGGTATATATCTATATATTAATATTACAATATTACATATTTACCCTGCTGTGCCTTGCCAAATTTGAATTGCTCTAGTTATCAAATTTAGCAGCTCGAAGTTTCAATTACTTCGATAACAATTTTTCTCATCCGTACTCTGTGATTTGTCTAATAGGAAAATATGTAAAAAGGACGATTACAAAGTCCCAAACATTAAAACCTTACTTGTAAAATTATACAATCGAAACGATACGGTAATGTCAAAGTGAGAGTATGATTTGATTGCCAATGCCAAGAAAATAATATTTAAAACACCAATCAAAAATATTTTGGTGTAGTAAAAATTTCCCTAATTTAATAATTTAACATATAATATTCAAATTCTAAATTTAGACATTTGTTGTAATTGACTGAAATGATCTTTAATCAGTCACTAGTGAAATCAAGTTTTTCGTCGCTAGATGGAGCCTGAGGTTCAATATAGTAGCCATTAGGCATGCGGTATATTCTAGCAAAAAAACGATTTAAACGGCGATAATTCAAGATGAAAACGATTGATGACTTACTATGTACTGGCAGACCTACAGTGTACGATTCTATACAAGATTAACGGCAAAGGTAAGCTTTTTAAATCATATTTAGACAGCCCAAACTTGGGAAACTTACGTGCAATGTGCGATACATTAGAGCCGTTAGGATTTTGAATGATCAAAGTTTCTTAATTACGGTACCAACTACTGTAGTTGAGAATAGCGATCATCTTGTCTGTCAGTGAAAATGCTGGTTTGGAAGATTTGTCCACGAAAAGTTTATATTTATAGCGTTCAATTGAGAGAAATTGGTGTTTGATGGATTCAATATTAAGAGATGGTAGGAGGCCGTTTTCTTCGAAGTGTAATTCATGAGGAGACTATAAAATTTTTAGTGGAAAAATCACTGAAGAAATAAGTGGTAGCTTATTGCTCGTACTGTGTGTAGAAATATGATTATAGAAACAATTTTTTTTAGAGAATTTTTGTGTGTTTTGAGTTCTAGAGGATAAAAAGTTCTGCTGATGATGATTTGCACTATGAAGTACAGAAGTAGATAAATATGAAATTAAATCAAGGTCAATGATTTTTAATCGGAGGTTTGTTGATAAAATACATGAGAAATGTATTTACTAACCGACTACTGTGCGAAACTTTCCATCATTTTTAGTAGTTTTAACATTGGAAATTACAACTTCGGAGTTATAGTTCGTTTCTTTATTAATAAATTGTTTCCTTTTTATGGAAATGTATCTGTTCAAAGAAAAAAAGCAGTTCTTGAAAATCTGAAAGATAATTTGTGTTTTCAAAGTATTTGAAATTAAATTTTTAACAGGAAAGAATTGTGTAACGACAACACGACATCAATTAAAAAGAAATTTCCGTGCTCAAATTTCTGTTACAGTGGAGTTTCAGTTCTAAATGTTTTAATTTGTATGCTCATCATTAAAGAAGCGGATTTATACATTTTTAATTATTTAATTCTGTGTATTAAACTTAATTATCACTGCATCACAAACACGATGACACAACAAAATTTTCTTTTAACGGTCTACAAATAATCAGCAAAAATAACACCGACTAAAACTCAGATGAAAAATAAAACACTTGTCACATTTAACCTTGATTACGCAATATTTCGAAAACAAAAACCACGGCAATGAATACAATGTTATCATCATACTTGTCTTCAAATCTCGTGATATTTATTTGTACTTATCAAATCAGTCAACACACCCTAGTTCAAGAGTTCACAATCAACAACCATTCTTTGTCAGTTTCAAACGCACATTTTCACATATAACTCCACTTGGCAGTCCCTTGAAAAACACACTTGGCACAAAGAAACAATGGTGTCAGCAAAGTTTATCACCACCTTGGTCATAGTTTGTTTATGTCCAGTGTTCGTGGACACATCTGATTTTCTGTTTTTATTGCCAGTGTCAACTTTTAGTCACCACGTCTATTTAAATACATTTTGGCAGAAACTGATTACACTCGGCCATCGAGTGACGGTGGTGACGTGGTTTACTCAATTTAAAATGGAGAACGTCACGTTTGTCACCATAAAGGTTCCGTATGATTTAGGACATTATCTCAACGAAAAAGCGTACGGCGATCTTCGTGGAAAACCAATATCCATATTTTTCGAAATGGAAAAAGCATTTTGCGAACAAGCTTGTGAATCGATCGTCAGTAACGAAGTTCTTCAACACCAAATCAAGACTGGTGTTCGGTACGATGTCGTTTTCGTCACGTCTGTGCTTGAAGATTGTAATTTTCCAGTTGCTGCTCTTCTCTCGCACAAAATCGTCGTTTTGAATTTCATGAGACAAATTTTGCCTGTGTTGGCTTATAATTTAGGGATGTCTACTCCATACGCGTTTTCTCCATTCGTCGCTTCCCACTTGTCAGCTTCAATGTCGTTTAGTGAACGGATTTGGAATGCAGTGGCTTCTAGTTATTACGTTTTTTGGTTAAGAAAATATTCCGCACAAGAAAAAATTATTCAAAAAGCGTTTCCAAATGCTCCTGACCTTGCGGCAGCATTTGAGAAAGTTTCCTTGATATTCAGCAATGCTGATGACGTCTTGAGCGAACCTGTACCGAGCACGAGTAACGTTGTTAAAATTGGAGGAATGCATTGCAAAGAACCAAAGCCGTTACCACAAGTAAAGAAAATCATTTTAGTATTTATACTATTTTTAATCTTTATTTTGTCTTGGATAGAATATTGAAGATATTTTGTCCGGAGAAAATGGCTTTATTTTATTCAGTTTAGGGACATTAGCAGAAATGACCAACGCTGGTCCACATATTTTTCAAGCATTTGTTGATGCTTTTGCTATGTTAAACGAAACTGTTATTTGGAAGACAAAAGAAAACTACAAAAATTTACCTCCAAATATCAAAACATTTCCTTGGATTCCTCAACAAGATATATTAGGTACTCTATATATTCAAAAACTGCAATTTTTTACTGCATAAAAATAATGTAACTGACATTATTTCTTGAAGGACATGCCAATATTCGTCTTTTTATCAGTCAAGGAGGAATATTTGGATTACAAGAAGCTGTTTATCACGCTGTTCCAATATTGGGTATACCCCTGATAATCGACCAGTATAGCAATATGAGGAGATTAGACGAGTTGGGTATTGGAAGTCATTTATACATGTTCGGTAATTTGACTGGAAGTTCTATATTCAAGGCTATTCGAAATATCATTGATAATCCCAGGTAGTTTTCAGGTTTTCAGAAATTATCAATTTTGTTAATTTTTTTAAAATTATAGTTTCAAGAAAAATATTGACCACTATTCAGGTGTAGCTAAAGATATATCTGATTCACCACTTGATCGTGCAGTCTTCTGGACAGAATGGCTCACCAGACACCCAGATGATCTTTTCAAAATAATTCACCCTGCTTTGCAAAGTATGAATATTTTCCAGTTTTTCATGCTTGATGTTTTATTCTTTTTATTCATTATATTTATCTCCCCTCTAATCATTCTTTTAATCGCGTACAAAAGTTTCAGATAAAAAAATTTTTATGGCATCTTGAAATGGATTTTTAAAAAGTTGCCCTGATAATTTTGTATGAAATATTGATTAAATAAAAAAAAGTTCTAATTTTCCTACAAACTTTGTGTTTATTTTGATGAGACAATGTCAAGATATGATTGCGCACTCCCATTTTATGAAATAATTACTTTGTACTCCACCTCTTTTAATAACTATTTAATTCTACAGACAAATTATTGCCAAATTCCACAAAATATTCTACAAATCACTTTTATCTCACACTATTCAAAAATCATTTTCTAATTCTTTAAAGACCTGATTTCAATTTCAATCCTAACTAGAAGACTTTTCTTCAACTCAAAACAGATGAAACGAAGAGAAACTAAAAGAAATAAATCCAAGTTACTGGGTTTTCTTTTTGGAGCCAGAGTTTTGCAATTTGTTTTTGCGTGGGTAAACTTTGCGTAAAACGAACTTTATGCCCGTGTAAACAGCAAACAATGCTGAAAAAAGAATGATGGTAAAAAGACCAATAACATCCAACAAAAAATATTGAAAAAAATTCAAATCTTCGCCCGATGAACGGAAATGAGGTGCTCCGTTATGACGGATTACGTATTCCACCCAGAAAGCTGCTCTGTTGACAGAGTCTTGGTATTGATCTTTGAAAATCGATGAATATTTTTTCATATTTTCGGAGTAGCTGAAATAAGATTTAGTTTTAGAAAAATGTAAAAGGTAAACTATACAGCCTTTTTAAACGTATTTTACTGTTTGTCTGTTAAGATGGTAGTAATTCCATCTCGAATACTGTCAGCAGTGAGATTATCATAGTTAATTTTGTATCCAATTTGAAGCTCTTCAATTCGAGCAGCGTTGGTCGGTTGATCAGCTAAGAGAGGAATGGCGACAGCTGGTACTCCGTGATAAATCGCTTCTTGGAGACTTAAGAGACCTCCGTGAGTTATTAAAAGACGGATTTTAGGATGAGCTGTGAAATTGGTATAAGAAATTACTTTTTGCGTTGAAAAATCAAGAATTATCTATATGATATTGATAATAAGTTATGGGTTAAACCGAGTAAATCTTGTTGAGGAATCCAATTCGAGATCATGACATTAGATGGTTGGTTTTCTAATTTTTTTTCAAATTTCCATATTACTCTTTGTTTAAGTTGATCAAGTACACTTAAAATCGCGTTGACTTTTTCTTTTGGAAGTGCTGACGATGGGAAATTGGATCCCAGACTAAAAACAATGAATCCATCGTCACCTGAACCTTGGATAAAATCTTCAAATTCCTGCAAAAAAAAATTAAAAATTGACAAAAAAATTTAAATCACACAACTTATTATATTTTACCTTAGGAATAGGTTTCCCTTTTCCACAATGCAATCCTCCAACATTCGCAATATTAGGCATTGATGGCCTCGGACCCGTCATGACGGGGTCAACATTCAGCAATGTAAACGACACCTGTCTACGCACGTCATAAACAGACGGTGCTTCAGGGACATACTTCTTCAAATGCTTATCGCAAGCTGGCATAATATGATAATCCATTATCAACTGAATCCCAACTTTCGTAATAAAATTATTAACCCTTTGAAAAAACGTCATTTTTGAAGTATATGGTAAGATTGTAATCGGAATATAAGATGGGGGTTCTGGAACGAAGACTTCATTCCACGGCGTTAACGATGATGAACTATGATATATCAAATTTTTCGCTACTAACGACGAAACTGCTAATCCGCAATCGTTCATTAAAGTACTCACAATTGCCACATCAAATTGCTTACCCGCTTTTACCATTTCACTAGTAGATGGGTGCTTTAAATAATTTTCACAAGTGGGTTCAATAATGTACTTAAATGAGTACATCATTAATAACGGATGACTGCTAATAATCATATCAGTAAATTTATGTAATTGTGTTGGATCCATTTTCTGATCATTTTCTTCAATTATGATTTCTTTAACGTTTTTCACATTTTTAACATACGTTCTTGGAGTGACTACGGTCACTTCGTGCCCTCGATTAGCTAATTCGAGGATTAGAGGATTATAGTAGATTCTGTGGCTAGTAGATGCCATTGCCATCATGTAGAGAATTTTGGCACCATTTGACGAAATGACATGAAAACAGAGGATTGAAATCACGGCCAAAAACAACGTCTTCATTTTTGGAGGTGTTGTGCGTTGAGCAGTTTACTGCTAAACTGAGTGAGTAAACAAGATATAAATTGCTTATCAAACTGTTGATTGTGTTATAATGGCTTAAACGTAAGAGATAAATAAGTTTTTTTGTGAAGCATTGAATTTCATATTGAAAGAATTACGTAATCTCGTTTTAAACTTAGAATCAGTGGAGAAAATAAATTAAAATGTAATATTTTTGACAGCAGAATAAATCAAGATGGATTCACTAACAACACCGTGAGTTGGTGAATTTATTTGATTCGTAAAACGAACACTAGATGTCAGCAGCTGCCCTGTGAGATTATTTTAAGTTTGAAAGTAAATTTAGTTACCCGTTAGATATCTTCACAACCTACGTGAAGCAACTATTTTTACCGCATGAAATAACACTTTTAATGTTTCAATATCTTGATTATAAGTCTCTTCTAAACCTTAAAACAGGCAGAAACTAAAAGATAAAATAAATCTACGTTATTGGTTTTTCTTCTTGGTAACCACATTTTGCGATTTGTTTTTATAATCATATTTTGAAACAGATTTTATGCTTGTGTAAAATGCAAACAACACTGAAAAAAGAATTGTAGAGAAAAGACCAATAACATCCAACAAGGAATATTGGAAAAAATTCAATTCTTCGCCAAGTGAACGGAAATGAGGAGCTCCGTTGTGACGGATTACGTATTCCACCCAGAAAGCTGCTGTGTGGATAGGGTCTTGGTATTGATCTCTGAAAATCGATGAATATTTTTTCATATTTTCAGCATATCTGAAAAAGGATTTAAATTCTGTGACTAGTAGATGCCATTGCCATCATGTAGAGAATTTTTGCACCATTTGACGAAATGACGTGGAAACAGAGGATTGAAAACACGGCAGAAAACAACGTCTTCATTTTTGGAAGTGTTGTGTGTTGAACAGTCCACTTCTAAACTGAATAAGTAAACAAGATATAAAATTCGGTTATAAAAAATGTTGATTATGCTGTTATAATGGCTTAAATCATGAGGAAGAGATTAATTAGTTTTTTTGGAAGATATTGGATTTCATATTTAAAGAATTGTATTGTGTGAGCATAACTGTACATTTTATAATTTTGTAATTTAATTTTTTTTTGAATATTTTTTGAGCTTTTTGTGTGTTTTGGAAAATGTTGTGTTGTTGGAGTTACCCAGTGTAGAGGACTTTGGATGAATGATAGGTGATAGGTCAAGATATTAAATTCATTTGATCGATAAGGTTTAATTTACACATCTTTTTAGTGTGTGTGTATCTTATGTTAGATTTATTTAATTTTTTATCGTTGAGTTGATATCTTATTGATGTCAAGTGGTTTTATGAGACGATATCAATCAAGCAACAAGTTTTATGAAAAACAAAGAGTTCGATTAAAAATAAGTAAAAATGCACCGACGTCACGTGCACAAATTCTATAATAATCACTTTTTTTTTTAACTTGGAAAATAATTTACGCCATGCATTTATATCTAACAACCTATTATTTATTTCATTCCGTCTCCTCTAATAACTTTACTACATAGTATTAATTTCAAAAAACCCAATTTTTTACATGAAACAACATTTCTAATATTTAAATATCTTGACTAGAAAATTCTTCTTCACCTCAAAGCAGCTGAGCCTAAAAGATAAAATACCGTAAATCCAAGTTATTGGTTTTTCTTCTTGACACTCTCGTTTTGCGATTTGGTTTTACACGGGCAAAATTTGTGCAGAACAAACTTGATACCCTTGTAAAACACAAACAACGCTGCAAAAACGATTGCAGAAAAAAGACCAATAATATCCAACAAGAAATATTGGAAAAAATTCAAATCTTCGCCAGGTGAACGGAAATGAGGAGCTCCGTTGTGACGGATTACGTACTCCACCCAGAAAGCTGCTCTGTGGACAGGGTCTTGAAATTGGTCTCTGAAGATGGATGAATATTTTTTCATATTTTCAGCGTATCTGAAATGAAAAAAATTTTATTAGGACAATATATAACATGTAAATTTGACCTTTTTTGAGTGTTTTACCGTTTGTCCGATAAGACAGTGGTAATTCCATCTCGAATACTGTCAGCAGTAAGATTATCATAATTAATTACGTATCCAATTTGAAGTTCTTCAATTCGAGCGCCGTTGCTTGGTTGATCGGCGAAAAGTGGAATGGCAATTGCTGGTACTCCGTGGTAAACTGCTTCTTGTAGGCTTAGAAGACCTCCATGAGTTATTAAGAGGCGGATTTTCGGGTGAGCTGAAAAATTATATTTAAAAAAATTATTTTTTGGGAAAAAAATCGACGATAACTATGTTATCGATGATAAATTTAATATTTAAACCGAGTAAATCTTGTTGAGGAATCCAACTCGAGATCATGACGTTAGATGGTCGATTTTCTAATTTTTCTTCAAATTTCCAGATTACTCTTTGCTTAAGTTGACCAAGAACACTTAAAATCGCGTTGAGTTTTTCTTTTGGAAGTGCTGACGATGGGAAATTGGATCCCAGACTAAAAACGATGAATCCATCATCACCTGAACCTTGGATAAAATCTTCAAATTCCTGCAAAAAAAATTAAAAATTGACAAAAAAATTTAAATCACACAGAACTTATTATATTTTACCTTAGGGATAGGTTTCCCCTTTCCACAATGCAATCCTCCAACATTCACAATATTGGGCATAGTAGGCCTCGAACTCGTCATAACGGGGTCAACATTCAGCAACGTAAACGATATTTGTCTACGCACGTCATAAACAGATGGCGCTTCAGGGACGTATTTCTTCAAAAGCGAATCGCAAACCGGCAATATTTGATAATTCATTATCAACCTAGTTCCAACATTTGTAACTAAATTATTAATTCTTTGAAAAAAAGTCATTCTCGACGTGTGTGGTAAAAACACATTCGGAACGTAAGACGGTGGTTCCGGTACGAACACGTTGGTCCATGGCAATAACGCTGACGAACTGTGATACATCAAACTTTTCGCTACCAGGGACGATACAGCTAATCCGCAATCGTTCATTAATATGCTTATAATTGCCACGTCAAATTGCTTGCCCGCCTTTATCATTTCTCTAGTTGACGGGTGTTTTAGGTAATTTTCACACGTGGGTTCAACAAAATATTTAAACGCAAACATCATGAGTAACGGGTGATGTCCAATGACGTCGAAAAATTTCTGCATTTGTTCGCGATCTGTTTTGGAGTTGTTTTCATGAATGATGATTTCTTTGACGTTTTTCACATCTTTGCTGTACTCAAACGGAGTAACTACGGTGACTTCGTGCCCTCGGTTAGCTAACTCGAGGATTAAAGGATTAAACGCGATTCTTTCGCTAATAGATGCCAACGCCGTCATGTAGAGAATTTTTGCACCATTTGATGTAATAACGTGGAAACAGAGGATTGAAAACACGGCTAAAAACAAAGACTTCATTTTTTGAGGTGTTGTACGTTGAGCAGTTCACTGCTAAACTGAATGAGTAAACAAGATATAAAATTGGTTATCAAAACTGTCGATTGTGTTGTAATGGTTTAAACCACGAGGAAGTGATAAATGAGTTTTTTAAAGTGTTGAATTTTCTGCGTTTAAAGTTACACGCCGAAAGTAATAATTTAAGATTATTACTTTTGTTTCTTAATTTTTTTGATGAAAGGTTTTTGTGATTTTTGGAAAAGTTCTGTGTGAAGAACTTTGAACGAATTGAAACAGTGGCTGATATGTCGAGATATTAAATTCGTTTGGTCGATAAGATTCAGTTTTTATGTCTTTTTGGTGGGTGATTTTTAGATTAGGTTTATTTAATTTTTTGTTTGATTTGATAACCTGTCGTAGTCGAGTGTTTTTATAAAAGTACGTCAATCAAAAACCATTTTTTTCGAGCAATCTGTTATTAAATGTAATTTTGACAAAGGTCACTTACAAGTAGATAAATAAAAAATATTTCACACAATTATTTTAAAGACGTATGATGTCACCGTCTTTAATTTCGATTTCTACTGCAACAACATTTTTGATATTTTAATATCTTGACTAGGTGACTCTTCTTCACGTCAAAACAGCTGAAATTAAAAGATAAAATAAATTCAAGTTATTGAATTTTCTTTTTGGCAACCACGTTTTGCGATTTGTTTTTATCCGGACGAAATTTACGTATAACAAATTTTACGCCCATGTAAAAGACAAACAACAAATGTATTCTAGAAAAAAGACCAATAATATCCAACAAAAAATATTGGAAAAAATTCAAATCTTCGCGTGGTGAACGGAAATGAGGAGCTCCGTTGTGACGGATTACGTACTCCACCCAGAAAGCTGCTCGATGGACAGGGTCTTGAGCTCTGAAGATGGACGAATATTTTTTTATATTTTCAAAATATCTGAAAAAAAAAATTGTATTAGAACATTGAATAGTAATAGGTAAGCTTCAATTTCTTAATGTATTTTACCGTTTGTCCGATAAGATGGTATTAATTCCATCTCGAATACTGTCAGCAGTAAGATTGTCGTAGTTAATTTTGTATCCAATTTGTAGTTCTTCAATTCGAGCAGCGTTGGTCGGTTGATCAGCAAATAGAGGGATGGCGATAGCTGGTACTTCGTGGTAAATAGCTTCTTGAAGGCTTAAAAGACCCCCGAAAGTTATTAAGAGGCGGATTTTGGGATGTGCTGTGAAATTAAAGTTAAGAAATTAAATTTTTTTGTGGCAAATCGACGGTAATTTGTGTGGTATCAATAATAATTTTTATTTAAAACCGAGTAAGTCTTGTTGAGGAATCCAAGACGAAATCATGATGTTAGGTGGTCGGTTTTCTAATTTTTCCTCAAATTTCCAAATGACTCTCTGTTTAAGTTGACTGAGTACAGTTAAAATCGCTTTGAGTTTTTCACTTGGAAGTGCTGACGAAGGAAACTTGGATCCAAGACTAAAAACGATAAATCCATCATCACCTGAACCTTGGATGAACTCTTTAAATTCCTACTCAAAATTTAAAAATTAACATGTAAAAATTTATCTAAATAAAAATTTTCGTCTTTTACCAGAGGAATCTGTTTCCCTTTTCCACAATGCAATCCTCCAACATTCGCAATATTCGGCATTGATGGCCTCGGACTCGTCATGACAGGGTCAACATTCAGCAATGTAAATGACACCTGTCTACGCACCTCATAAACAGACGGTGCTTCAGGAACATACTTTTTCAAATGCTTCTCACAAGCTGGCAACATATGGTAATCTATTATCAACTGAACCCCAACTTTTGTAACAAAATTATTAAGTCTTTGAAAAAATGTCATTTCTGAAGTATACGGCAACATTGTCATCGGTACATAAGATGGAGGTTCTGGGACGAAGACATCACTCCACGGCATTAATGTCGATGAACTATGATATATCAAATTTTTCGCTACTAACGACGAAACAGCTAATCCGCAATCGTTCATTAAAGAACTTACAATTGCCACATCAAATTGCTTACCCGCCTTTATCATTTCTCTAGTTGATGGGTGTTTTAGGTAATTTTCACACGTGGGTTCAATGAAAAATTTAAATGCGTCCATCATGAATAGTGGGTGATTTCCAATGACGCCGAAAATTTTCTGCATTTGTTCGCGGTCTGTTGTGATGTTGTTTTCATGAATGATGATTTCTTTGACGTTTTTCACATTTTTGACGTATTGGTACGGAGTAACTACGGTAACTTCGTGTCCTCGATTAGCTAACTCGAGTATTAAAGGGTAAAAGGAGATTCTGTGGCTAGTAGATGCCATTCCCATCATGTAGAGAATTTTTGCACCATTTGATATAATGACGTGGAGACAGAGGATTGAAAACACGGCTAAAAACAACTTTTTCATTTTTTGAGGTGTTGTGCGTTGAGCAGTTCACTGCTAAACTAAGTGAGTAACAAGATATAAAATTGGTTATCAAAACTGCCAATTGTGTTGTAATCGCAAACCACGAGAACGAGATAAATTAGTTTTTTAAAGTGTTGAATCTAGCTTTTGCATTTAAATTAAGGTTACCATTTACATTTCTATCTTAATTTTCTTGGTGAATGGTACTCCACCTGCTTTAATAACATTGTTAATTCTACAAAACATTCTAGAAATCAATTTTATCTCACACTATTCAAAAAATTTTCTAACTCATTTCACAAAACAGAATTTCAATTTCTATCACAACATCATTTTTACTATGTCGATATCTTGACTAGACGACATTTCTTTATCTCAAAAACGCCAATCAAAACCAAAAGTCCAACTTATTGGGTTTTCTTCTTGGCACCCGCGCTTTGCGATTTGGTTTTACACGGGTAAAATTTGTGCAAAACTAATTTTACACCCTTGTAAAACGCAAACAATGCTGCAAAAAGGATTACAGAAAAAAGACCAATAATATCCAACAAGAAATATTGGAAAAAATTCAAATCTTCGCCAGGTGAACGGAAATGAGGAGCTCCGTTATGACGGATTACGTATTCCACCCAGAAGGCTGCTCTGTGGACAGGGTCTTGATATTGGTCTCTGAATATGGACGAATATTTTTTCATATTTTCAGCATACCTGAAATGAAGAAAATTGTGTTAGGACAATATAAGTGTTAATAGGAGATGTCGCTTTGTTGGGCTTCACTGTAGAGCAAGGGGAGCTGCGCAAGCGCTGTGCGCTTCCGGGAGGGCAGTTTCTCATGCTGGAGAACGCGTTTAGCCGTTTACGGTTAGACAATTAGATTGAATTGCTTTTTTTTCACACGAATTTCATAAAAATTTAGTGTTACTTTATATTACTCAACTTTATCCGAGTTTTTCACTCAATTTTCACTTTTTCCAGCTTTTTTCAAATTGTGTGAAAATGTTTTTCCATGTTTTTTTCCCAAATTTTTCGTTTTTGTCATACATTTTAAGTATAATTGTGTTAATGTTTTAATGTTTTTTCGTTTTCACCGCGCAATTTTTTTTTGTTGATGTTGAGTGTGGAATTTTATTGCCGCCCTGTTGTAAAACTGCCCGACCGGATGTCAAATTCAGTCGAACTGCGCGTGCTCACAACGCCTGCATTAGGTGAAGCCGAACAAAGCGACATCTCCTATTGTGTAAACTTTTTAAGGTGTTTTACCGTTTGTCCGATAAGACAGTAGTAACTCCATCTCGAATACTGTGAGCAGTAAGATTGCCATACTTAATTACATATCCAATTTGAAGCTCTTCAATTCGAGCGCCGTTGTTTGATTGATCAGCAAAGAGAGGAATGGCAATTGCTGGTACTCCATGATAAACCGCTTCTTGTAAACTTAAAAGACCACCGTGAGTTATTAAGAGACGGATTTTCGGATGAGCTGCAAGATTAGATATAAGAAATTAAGTTTTTGGTGGAAAATAGACAATAATTTGTATGATATCGACAATAATATTTATGTTTATAAACCGAGTAAATCTTGTTGAGGCATCCAATTCGAGATCATGACGTTAGGTGGTTGGTTTTTTAATTTTTCTTCGAATTTCCATATTACTCTTTGCTTAAGTTGTCCGAATACAGTTAAAATCGCGTTGAGCTTTTCTTTTGGAAGAGCTGATGATGGAAAAAGGGATCCCAGACTAAAAACAATGAATCCGTCATCACCTGAACCTTGAATAAAATCTTCGAATTCCTACAAATAAAAATTTCAAATTAACACAAACAATTAATCACACAAAAGGTATTATATTTACTTTAGGAATAGGTTTCCCTTTTCCACAATGCAATCCTCCAACATTCGCAAGGTTGGGCATAGTTGGCCTCGGACTCGTCATGACAGGGTCAGAATTCAACAATGTAAACGATATCTGTCTGCGCACGTCATAAACAGACGGCGCTTCAGGGACATACTTCGTCAAAAGCGACTCACAAACAGGCAAAATAGTATATTCCATTACCAACTGAGCTCCAACATTCGTGACTAAATTATTAAGTCTTTGGAAAAACGTCATTTTTGACGTGTACGGTAAGAACGTACTCGGTACAGAAGACGGAGGTTCTGGTACAAAAATGTTATAACTCCATGGCATTAATGGAGAGGAACTGTGATGCATTAAATTTTTGGCTACGAGTGATGAAACAGCTAATCCACAATCGTTCAATGTTGTACTCACAATTGCCACGTCAAATTGCTTCCCCGCCTTTATCATTTCTTTAGTTGACGGATGTTTTAGGTAATTTTCACTCATAGCAGCGACAATATATTTCAAACTAAAGATCTCGACTATTGGATTCCTTCCGATTTGCTCGAAAAAATCTTGCATGTTGTTTTGATTTGATAACATGACATTTTCCTTAATGACGATTTCTTTGACGTTTTTCACATCTTTGATGAGCGCGTACGGACTAACTACGGTAACTTCGTGCCCTCGTTTAGCTAACTCGAGGATTAAAGGATTAAAGCCGATTCTCTCGCTAGTAGATGCCATTGCCATCATGTAGAGAATTTTTGCTCCATTTGATGTAGTAACGTGGAAGCAGAGGATTGAAAACACGGCTAAAAACAACGACTTCATTTTTTGAGGTGTTGTACGTTGAGCAGTTCACTGCTAAACTGAGTGAGTAAACAAGATATAAAATTTGTTATCAAAACTGTCGATTGTGTTGTAATGGTCTAAACCACGTGGAAGTGATAAATGAGTTTTTTAAAATGTTGAATTTTCTGCGCTTAAAGTTACACGCCGAAAATAATAATTTGATGTTATCACTTTTGTCTTTTAATTTTTTTGGTGAAAGGTTTTTGTGATTTTTTGGAAAAGTTAGCTGCGTAATGAACTTTGGACGAGTTGAAACTGTGGCTGATATGTCGAGACATTAATTTCGTTTGGTCGATAAGATTTAATTTTTATGTCTTTTTGGTGCGTGATTTTTAGATTAGGTTTATTTAATTTTTTGTTTGATTTGATAACCTGTCGTAGTCGAGTGTTTTTATAAAAGAACATCAAACAAAAACCATTTTTTGCAGCAATCTGTTATTAAATTTAATTTTGACAAATGTCACTTAGATAAATAAGCAATATTTCACTTTGTCGTTTTAAAGACCTATGACGTCACCGCCTTTAATAACATTTGTATTTCAATACAAAAATTATAACTAAATTCCCAAAAACTTTTTACAAATCACTTTTACCTCACACTATTCAAAAAACATTTCTAACTAATTTCACAAAACTTAATTTCAATTTCTACCGCAATATCTTATTATTTTAATATTTAATATCTTGACTAGAACTAGATGTCATTTCTTGATCTCAAAAAAGTCAAACAAAAGCAAAAGTCCAACTTATTGGGTTTTCTTCTTGGCACACGCGCTTTGCGGTTTGGTTTTACACGGGCAAAATTTGTGCAAAACTAATTTTATACCCTTGTAAAACGCAAACAATGCTGAAAAAAGGATTACAGAAAAAAGACCAATAATATCCAACAAGAAATATTGAAAAAAATTCAAATCTTCGCCTGGTGAACGGAAATGAGGTGCTCCGTTGTGACGGATTATGTATTCCACCCAGAAGGCTGCTCTGTGTACAGGGTCTTGATATTGGTCTCTGAAGATGGATGAATATTTTTTCATATTTTCAGCATATCTGAAATGAATAAAAATTGTGTTAGGACAATATAACAGATAAACTTAAACTTTTTACCGTTTGTCTGATAAGACAGTAGTAATTCCATCTCGAATACTGTCAGCAGTAAGATTATCATAATTAATTGTGTATCCAATTTCAAGTTCTACAATTCGTGCGCCGTTGCTGGGTTGATCAGCAAAGATAGGAATTACAATAGCCGGTACTCCATGATATACCGCTTCTTGTAGACTTAGAAGACCACCGTGAGTTATTAAGAGACGAATTTTGGGATGAGCTGTAAGATTAGAAATATGAAATTAATTTTTTGGTGAAAAATAGACAATAGTTTGTTTGATATTGACAATAATATTTATGTGTCTAAACCGAGTAAATCTTGCTGAGGCATCCAATTCGAAATCATGACATTAGGTGGTTGGTTTTCTAATTTTTCTTCGAATTTCCATATTACTCTTTGCTTAAGTTGACCTAGTACACTTAAAATCGCGTTGACTTTTTCTTTTGGAAGTGCTGACGATGGGAAATTGGATCCCAGACTAAAAACGATGAATCCGTCATCACCTGAACCTTGGATAAAATCGTCAAATTCCTGCAAATAAAAATTGAAAATTAACACAAAAAATTGTACTTCACAAAAGGTATTTTATTTTACCTTAGGGACAGGTTTTCCTTTTCCACAATGCAATCCTCCAACATTCGCAATGTTGGGCATAGTTGGCCTCGGACTCGTCATGACGGGGTCAGCATTTAACAATGTAAACGATATTTGTCTTCGCACGTCATAAACAGATGGTGCTTCTGGGACATACTTCGTCAAAAGCGATTCGCAAGGAGGCAAAATACTATAATCCATTACCAATTGAGTTCCAACTTTCGTGACTAAATTATTAAGTCTTTGGAAAAACGTCATTCTCGACGTATACGGTAAGAACATATTCGGTACATAAGACGGAGGTTCTGGTACAAAAATATTATGACTCCATGGCATTAATGGAGATGAACTGTGATACATTAAATTTTTGGCTACGAGTGACGAAACGGCTAATCCACAGTCGTTCAATAATGTACTCACAAGTGCCACGTCAAATTGCTTCCCCGCCTTTATCATTTCTTTAGTTGACGGATGTTTTAAGTAATTTTCACACGCAGCTTCGACAAAATATTTAAAAGCAAAAATCCCGACTATTGGATTACTACCGATATGCTTCAAAAAATCTTGCATATGGTTTTGATTGGATGACATGACATTTTCCTTAATGACGATTTCTTTGACGTTTTTCACATCTTTGATGAGCGCGTACGGACTAACTACGGTAACTTCGTGCCCGCGTTTAGCTAACTCCCGGATTAAAGGATTAAAGGCAATTCTGTGGCTAGTAGATGCCAATGCCATCATGTACAGAATTTTTGCACCATTTGATGTAATAACGTGGAAGCAAAAGATTGAAAACACGGCTAGAAACAACGACTTCATTTTTTGAGGTGTTGTACGTTGAGCAGTTCACTGTTAAACTGAATGAGTAAACAAGATATAAAATTGTTTATCAAAACTGTCGATTGTGTTGTAATGGTTTAAACCACGTGGAAGTGATAAATGAGTTTTTTAAAGTGTTGGATTTTCTGCGCTTAAAATTACACGCCGAAAATAATAATTGAGATTATTACTTTTGTCTCTTAATTTTTTTGGTGAATGGTTTTTGTGATTTTTGGAAAAGTTAACTGTTTAAAGAACTTTGGACGAATTGAAACAGTGGCCGATATGTCGAACTATTAATTTCGTTTGGTCGATAAGATTCAGATTTTCTGTCTTTTTGGTGCGTGATTTTTACATCAGGTTTATTTAATCTTTGGTTTGATTTGATAACCTGTCGTAGTCGAGTGTTTTTATAAAAGAACATCAAACAGAAACCATTATTTGTAGCAATCTGTTATTAAATTTAATTTTGACAAACGTCACGTAGATAAATAAGCAATATTTTACTCCGTCGTTTTAAAGACCATATGACGTCACCGCTTTTAATAACATTTTTATTTCAATACAAAAATTATAACTAAATTCCGCAAAACTTTTTACAAATCTTTTATCTCACACTATTCAAATGATATTTCTAACTCATTTCACAAAACTTAATTTTAATTTCTACCGCAACATCATTTTTAATATTTTATTATCTTGACTAGAACAAGATGACATTTTTTTAACCTAAAAAATTCAAACTGACGCAAAGTCCAACTTATTGGGTTTTCTTTTTGGCACCCGTGCTCTGTGATTTGGTTTTACACGGGCAAAATTTGTGCAACACTAATTTTATACCCTTGTAAAACGCAAACAATGCTGCAAAAAGGATTACAGAAAAAAGACCAATAATATCCAACAAGAAATATTGGAAAAAATTCAAATCTTCGCCTGGTGAACGGAAATGAGGTGCTCCGTTGTGACGGATTATGTATTCCACCCAGAAGGCTGCTCTGTGGACAGGGTCTTGATATTGGTCTCTGAAGGTGGATGAATATTTTTTCATATTTTCAGTGTATCTGAAATAAATAAAAATTTTGTTAGGAAAATATAACAGCTAAGCGTAAACTTTTTACCGTTTGTCTGATAAGACAGTAGTAATTCCATCTCGAATACTGTCAGCAGTAACATTGTCATAATTAATTGTGGTTCCGATTTCAAGTTCTACAATTCGAGCGCCATTACTGGGTTGATCAGCAAAGAGAGGAATGGCAATTGCTGGTACTCCGTGGTAAACCGCTTCTTGTAGACTTAGAAGACCACCGTGAGTTATTAAGAGACGGATTTTGGGATGAGCTGTACGATTAGATATACGAAATAAATTTTTTGGTGAAAAATAGACAATAATTTATATATCTAAACCGAGTAAATCTTGTTGAGGCATCCAATTCGAAATCATGACATTAGGTGGTTGGTTTTCTAATTTTTTTTCAAACTTCCATATTACTCTTTGCTTAAGTTGTCCGAGTACACTTAAAATCGCGTTGAGCTTTTCTTCTGGAAGAGCTGATGATGGGAAATTGGATCCCAGACTAAAAACAATGAATCCGTCATCACCTGAACCTTGGATAAAATCTTCGAATTCCTGCAAATAAAATTAAAAATTAACACAAACAAGTATATCACACAAAAGGTATTATGTTTTACCTTAGGAATAGGTTTTCCTTTTCCACAATGTATTCCTCCAACATTTGCAATGTTGGGCATAGTTGGTCTCGGACTTGTCATGACAGGATCAACATTCAACAATGTAAAGGATATCTGTCTTCGCACGTCATAAACAGATGGCGCTTCGGGGACATACTTCGTCAAAAGCGACTCGCAAACAGGCAAAATAGTATAATCCATTACCAATTGAATTCCAACTTTCGTGACTAAATTATTAAGTCTTTGGAAAAACGTCATTCTCGATGTGTAGGGTAAGAACATATTCGGTACATAAGACGGAGGTTCTGGTACAAAAATATTATGACTCCATGGCATTAATGGACAGGAACTGTGATACATTAAATTTTTAGCTACGAGTGATGAAACGGCTAATCCACAGTCGTTCATTAATGTACTCACAATTGCCACGTCAAATTGCTTCCCCGCTTTTATCATTTCTTTAGTTGACGGATGTTTTAGGTAATTTTCACACGCAGCTTCGACAAAATATTTAAAAGCAAAGATCCGGACTATTGGATTACTACCGATATACTTGAAAAAATGTTGCATGTGGTTTTGATTGGATGACATGACATTTTCCTTAATGACGATTTCTTTGACGTTTTTCACATCTTTGATGTGCGTGTACGGACTAACGATGGTAACTTCGTGCCCTCGTTTAGCTAACTCGAGGATTAAAGGATTAAACGCGATTCTTTCGCTAGTAGATGCCAATGCCGTCATGTAGAGAATTTTTGCACCATTTGATGTAATAACGTGGAAACAGAGGATTGAAAACACGGCTAAAAACAAAGACTTCATTTTTTGAGGTGTTGTACGTTGAGCAGTTCACTGCTAAACTGAATGAGTAAACGAGATATAAAATTGGTTATCAAAACTGTCGATTATGTTGTAGTGGTTTAAACCACGTGGAAGTGATAAATGAGTTTTTTAAAGTATTGAATTTACTGCGCTTAAAGTTACACGCCGAAAATAATAATTGGAGATTATTACTTTTGGTGAAAGGTTTTTGTGATTTTTGGAAAAGTTAACTGTGTAAAGAACTTTGGACGAATTGAAACAGTAGCTGATATGTCGAGATATTAATTTCGTTTGGTCGATAAGATTCAGTTTTTATGTCTTTTTGGTGCGTGATTTTTAGATTAGTTTTATTTAATTTTTTGTTTGATTTGATAACCTGTCGTAGTCGAGTGTTTTTATAAAAGTACATCAAACAAAAACCATTTTTTGCAGCAATCTGTTATTAAATTTAATTTTGACAAACGTCACTTAGATAAATAAGCAAATTTTACTCTGTCGTTTTAAAGACCTATGACGAAACCGCCTTTAATAACATTTGTATTTCAATACAAAAATTATAACTAAATTCCACAAAACTTTTTACAAATCACTTTTATCTCACACTATTCAAAAAACATTTCTAACTCACTTCACAAAACTTAATTTCAATTTTTATCGCAACATTGTTTTTAATATTTTAATATCTTGACTAGAACTAGATGACATTTCTTTATCTCAAAAAAGTCAAACAAAAGCAGAAGTACAACTTATTGAGTTTTCTTCTTGGCATCCGCGCTTTGCGATTTGGTTTTACACGGGCAAAATTTTTGCAAAACTAATTTCATACCCTTGTAAAACGCAAACAATGCTGCAAAAAGAATTGCAGAAAAAAGACCAATAATATCCAACAAGAAATATTGGAAAAAATTCAAATCTTCGCCTGGTGAACGGAAATGAGGCGCTCCGTTGTGACGGATAACGTATTCCACCCAGAAGGCTGCTCTGTGGACAGGGTCTTGATATTGGTCTCTGAAGATGGATGAATATTTTTTCATATTTTCAGCGTATCTGAAATAAATAAAAATTGTGTTAGAACTACATAACAGCTAAACTTAAACTTTTTACCTTTTGTCTGATAAGACAGTAGTAATTCCATCTCGAATACTGTCAGCAGTAAGATTGTCATAATTAATTGTGTGTCCAATTTCAAGTTCTACAATTCGAGCGCCATTGCTGGGTTGATCGGCGAAGAGAGGAATGACAATAGCTGGTACTCCATGATAAACCGCTTCTTGCAGACTTAGAAGACCACCGTGAGTTATTAAGAGACGGATTTTGGGGTGAGCTGTAAGATTAGATATGTAAAATTAATTTTTTGGTGAAAAATAAACAATAATTTATTTGGTATTGCAAATAATATTTATGTATCTTAACCGAGTAAATCTTGTTGAGGCATCCAATTCGAGATCATGACATTAGGTGGTTGATTTTCTAATTTTTTCTCAAATTTCCATATTACTCTTTGCTTAAGTTGTCCGAGTACAGTTAAAATCGCGTTGAGCTTTTCTTTTGGAAGTGCTGACGATGGAAAATTGGATCCCAGACTAAAAACAATGAATCCGTCATCACCTGAACCTTGGATAAAATCTTCAAATTCCTGCAAAAAAATATTAAATATCATCACAAAAAAATATGCCTTACAAAAGTTATTATATTTTACCTTAGGAATAGGTTTCCCTTTTCCACAATGTATTCCTCCAACATTCGCAATGTTGGGCATAGTTGGCCTCGGACTCGTCATGACGGGGTCAGCATTCAACAATGTAAACGATATTTGTCTACGCACGTCATAAACAGATGGCGCTTCAGGGACATACTTCGTCAAAAGCGACTCGCAAACAGGCAAAATACGATAATCCGTTATCAACTGAATTCCAACTTTCGTCACTAAATTATTAAGTCTTTGGAAAAACGTCATTCTCGACGTATGCGGTAAGAACATATTCGGTACATAAGACGGAGGTTCTGGTACAAAAATATTATGACTCCATGGCATTAATGGAGATGTACTGTGATACATTAAATTTTTGGCTACGAGTGACGAAACGGCTAATCCACAGTCGTTCATTAATGTACTCACAATTGCCACGTCAAATTGTTTCCCTGCTTTTATCATTTCTTTAGTTGTCGGATGCTTTAAGTAATTTTCACACGTAGATTCGACAAAATATTTAAAGCCAAAAATCGCGAATAATGGATGACTACCGATAAGCTTGAAAAAATCTTCCATGTGGTTTTGATTTGATGACATGACATTTTCCTTAATGACGATTTCTTTGACGTTTTTCACATCTTTGCTGTACTCGAACGGAGTAACTACGGTAACTTCGTGCCCTCGTTTAGCTAACTCGAGGATTAAAGGATTAAAGGCGATTCTGTGGCTAGTAGATGCGAATGCCGTCATGTAGAGAATTTGTGCACCATTTAGTGTGGTGGTATGGACGCAGAGTATTAAAAACACGGCTAAAAACAACGTCTTCATTTTTGGAAATGTTGAGTGGAAATGTTGAGTGAGGACAGTTTAGTGTTAAACTGAGGGCGTAAATAAGATATCATATTGGTTATCAAAACTGTCGATTGTGTTGTAATCGTAAACCACGAGGACATGATAAGTGAGTAGTTTTTTTTTGAGTCTTGAATTGTATATTTTTGGAGTTATACAAGTATGTAGCACTAGTGAATAAAATTCTTACCTTAGTACCTTATTTAACTTTTTAGTAAATTATTTTTGAGGTTTTTTAAATGTCGAAAAATGTTTTTTAGTATTGAGATTAGGTTTTGAAGAGGACTTTGGAAGAAGAGTAGTTGATATATCGAGATATTGAGTTGGTTTGGTCGATAAGCTGCAATTTTTTAAGTGGTTTTTGTGCGTGATTTTTAGATTTGGTTTTATTTAATTATTTGTCTTAAGGTTGATATTTGATAATTTGTTGTAGCCAAGAGTTTTTGTGGTAATTATCAATCAAAACAATTATTTCTTCGTGATATAATACACAACTTGAAAAACAACAAAAACTGCAATAAAATTTTGTTGGTGTTGTAAAAGTTTTCTTCCTGGATATTATTAAGGGTTAATTCCTCAGTTGAGTTGCTCTCACAACCACATTGATCCTTGAAAATAACAGCAAAACACGAATAAATTTTATTCCTGACGTCACTTAATAACAACAATAATTCGAATTTCCACCACACGATGTCGCTTCGAATCGCCCGTCATTTACAAAACGCACAACTCCTCTTTAAAAATGGCTTCGTCTCGACCCACCTCAAAGAACCGAAACAACTAAATAACAAAATTCATTTTATTTCTTAACACACCATTCCCCAACACGGTCGATTCCACGAATCATCTTTAATCTCTTCCTTCTTGACAACGCAATCGGGATTAACCCTCGGGATTAACGACTCGCACATTTGCGTCACCGTGACGACCGTGCCTCCATACAACGCGAAAGGTGAGTTAAACCACGAAATTACATTTCCCATTCTCGGAACACAACTCGATAAACTACTAATAGAATAACTCGATAAAACTTCATCCCAGACATTGACATCGAGAAGTTCACCGATCAACGCATCTTTCGAAGCCATTCCACCACCGACAACATCCTAAAATGGATTAAAAATTGTGTGATGATTACGTTTAAGATGTTTGGATTAAGAGTGGGCTGTTACCTGGTCTTGACCGAGGACGAGAACGCCGCCTGTGGTGACGGGGAACCCTTGAGCAACGTCGGTGCCATTTGCTTCATGTTGGCCGTCGATGTAAATCGCCCAGTTGCCGCTCCAAGAAGACCAGGTGTTGCAGACGTGGTACCAAGCTGGATAAAGAAATTATTGGTGTTAGTGAGGTGTGTTAAGTTTGTGGAAATTGAGGTGGAGTTTTAGTGAAAAATTTTTGATGTGGTTTTTTGAGTTGGAATTTTGGTGTAATTTGGTGTTAAGGTTGATTTTGAAGGTTTATGGAATTGTTTTTGGTGGAAGTTGAAATGAGAGAGTTGTGTAATTGTGTTGAGATTTGATTAATTTTGGATGAAATTGAGAAATTTTGACGAATTTTTCAGAGTAAACGTTTAAGTGTTTTGACATTTTATAGTTGAAATCGTGCAAAAAAAAAATGTTTGTTAACTGTAAAAATAATTTTTAACACTGCAGGTTGAAATTTTTGTTGCGAATACTTTTCCACAAAAATAAATTAGTGTTTTAATTTCAGCAATTTCATCCGAATTTAATCACGTATTTTAACTAAAATATTCAAATTTGCGACTGAACTTGAAAAATTTTACACAAATTAATATCTAAACACGCTTAATTTTAGAACTTTAAAATTATAATATGCTAAATTCAACTGAAAATAGTTAAAAATCTGTAAAAAAAACTCCCAATTTTACTTTTTTTAAATCCCAATTTTCCTCAAAAAACCAAATTTTTTTCAAAAATCCACAAATCCACCTCAAAAACCACCAAATAACCCTATTTCTTACCTCCTAGTTCAATACTATACCGGACTTTCGCCGTAAACTGACTCTTCCTATCAAATCCAAACCTCACCGCATTCTGATGATGACCCTCCAAGAAAACTCTAATCTCATTATCATCAGCCGGCACAGCGTAAGACAAAACCGTATTACTCCCTCGATTAAGACGATTTATCTTCAACCAATAACAAATAGTAAATTCATTTAAACCACTTTGCAGGGTCGACGTAAACTGCGCAAACCCAGATGAGGATTCTGGGAAATGAAGCTTGTATCTCGTTTTATGATGCGACGACGAAGAATTACTTAGAAGTCCAAAAACAGCGAAGACCACGAAGAGATAAAATGATGTCCACTTCATCGCTAAGTTCGTGAACAAGTGAGATAAAGGGTTGAGTTTGAGTTTGGGACTTGCGATTTTATTTTTATGTCCATTTAAAGAGTTGGGAAATTTTCACCAATGGCTAATGTCGTTGCGAAGGACAAGGAGGAATAAATTAAATGATAATTTAAGATGTGGTTAATAAAAATAAATTGAGAATTAACCCTAAAAAAAATTTTTTGAAATTTTTTTTATGGTTAAAAGTGGTTATTAAATGAAAATTTTTGGAAAATTTTGTTTGAAAAATATTTTTGGTAGTTTTGTGATTTTTGGAA
Organism: Stigmatogaster subterranea; assembly: GCA_034696085.1. NCBI lineage: Eukaryota > Metazoa > Arthropoda > Chilopoda > Geophilomorpha > Himantariidae > Stigmatogaster > Stigmatogaster subterranea. The sequence goes on from JAQIWS010000026.1 coordinate 41,873, forward strand.
TTAAAGTTAAGGTTGAGAGTTAACGTTGGATTTTGTCCAAGAGAGTGAGAAAAGTTTTGTGAAGTGATTTGCATAATTGGTTTAATTGGATCCAGGTGGACTCGAGTTGAGTGGGTGGTGAATTTTTTTTTTTTTTTTTTTTTTAGGTTTTATAGTTTGGAATTGCACCTGTGATCATTCGCACCTGTGCGCACACCTGAGAATTTAAAGAATTTATTTTTAGATTGATTTATTTTGGTGATGGGTGTTTAACGTTTTTTTTGTGTTGAAATTTAGATCAAGATCGAGTCGAGTTTCAGAAAAAAAATTGTCCGATCTATTTTTAATCTGTTTGCGATAATCCACAGGTAATTTGGAAATAAATAATTTTATTGCTTTTAATATGAATAATTTTTTGGTGTTTAATTTTTAATTTTCTGGTTTGTTGCAGGTTGTTGTTGAGTTGATGGAGGATTTCGAGAAAAATTTTGAAGACACGAATAAATTTTTCAAGGTTCTGAAAAACATTGTTGCGATATACAGTATTCGAAAGTAAATCTCTTAATTTTTCTTGCATAAATTACGGCATAAATTTAATCAAATTTAGTTGAATATACCAAAAATATTTTTCTCATTACAGCATTTTTTTAGTGAGTGACCGCATTTATTTGCATACGATTTAAATATTAATTTATTCATCATCTCGATGGAAACTTTTTGTTTGTAAATGTTGTGTACTGTATATTAGTCGACAGATAAAGGTTATCTAAAACTAATCAAAAGAAAATTTTTTGTGTAACTAGAATTTGAATACAGAAACAAAATTTGAAATTATATCGAAATTTTACTCATTAAAAAAAAATTAAGGTACAGTATATCAAATCCTGACGAACAATAATTCGAGTTTTCATCACTCGAGGTCGCTTCGAATCACCCGCCATTTTCAGAATGGACCACTTGCTCCCGAAATGTAGCTTCAGCTTGAAAAACATCTAGAACCGAAGCAATTGAGTAACTAAATCCAGTTTATTACCTAACATACCATTCCCCAGCACAATTGATTCATGGAATTACCCGGATAGCACCTGATACTGTAGCACGAAAAAAACCCACGTGTAAAATTAATACAGTATTTTGGTCTTTAATTAATCCCGAATTTATATTTTATTCAGGTCTATCACGTTGGTAAGGTGACCACTGCAGTCTCACCCATCTCATTCTCAAACAATTTCTATGTGTACCGTAGGAAAAAGTAAGATTCAAAGGTATAATATTTAAACAGTTTAACACTGATAAAAATTATACTTTATAATATATTTTTAAAGGAACTTTGCAATAAAATATTAAATTTAGACATTCTCCATTTTGTCGCTGTAGAAACGCAACAAAAGACAGTCGGATGCTAATCTGAAATATTTATAGAAAATTGTCATCCAACTATCGCCAAGAACTTTTGGTACATAATTTCTAAATTATATTTTAGTTTTTTTGTTAAGTAAAGTTAACAAATTTTTATTTTTCAGTTTCTTTTTAAAAAGCTCACAATTTGTTCTCGATGCGCTTAGTTCTCTGAACATCTCGATGGAACTTTTACCTCAGGTGAAAAATACCGTTGACTGATTTGTTAGTTGTTTGGCATTCAAATAACTTTTTTTATGATTCTTTAAATCCTTTGAAGATCGAAAATTCAGCGGATTTAGCTACAGATTGGTCGAAAACTGAAAATCTACCTGCCGTTATTCAATTATGGTTCACCAAGTGTGGCGAACGATACACGGAGGTGAATGAACGTGACGTTACCAACTGATGCTTGTTAAAGATAGAATTATTTACAACGGAATTTTAATTTTTAATAACTAAATTTTTAGGTAATTACAAATGTAAGGAAAAATCTTAGCTCGGTAGTGTTCATCAAAAACACGCAAACACAACAAATCGGGTAATTTTATGTTTTAAAAATTAATTTTTTATCTAAATGATTGCAATTTTTTTTTTTAGTTCTGAGGAACGAAACCAATTTGTTGATATTTTGGATCAACTTAAATTTTTTATTCAAACAAAAGATGCAGTTGCCGTAGCGTGGATTAAAGTAAACAGTTTTACACATTTTTTGAAAAATCTGTGAAAACATTTTAAAAATTAAATTACTTAAAAGTGAATTAATTTTTTTATTCGTAGGTTATTAAAGGCGATGTTGATCCAGAAAACGAAGTAATCGACTTGTTTATTATTTTGATCCTACACTCGATTCCCAGATGGGATTCAGCGGGTGACGTTTTGCTACGAAATCAGCTAAAATGCGGTTTATTCGGAGAGATATCGTTGAGGACAATTTTCGAAACTTATCAGTGGGTAAGTTGTTTCACATGATAACCGACGAATAATTTATTAACATACCACGTGTGAAATATTTTATTAACAGGCTTTGAAAGAATATTTTGATGTCATTGTAACGGTTGCAAACAAATTTCATAAACACGATAAAGAAATCTTTTCAAAATTTGGCTCGAACTTGTATAAGAATTTGTGCGATTACTTAGATTTACGCATGAATGAGGTAACAGCAAACAATATTTGTAAATTTAAGAGTTTAAAAAATTTTTGAGTTTTTTTGTTTAAATTTTAAATTGTGCATTTTCGTAGGCGGTGATTGAAAAACTTTTACATCATTTCGGAAGTTATAAATCCAGTGAGATCGATTGTGCGATTGAATTATTAACTGCGCTGATCGAGATAAATCCTGAGCAAATAGCACACTTTGCTGTTTACACCGAAGTACGAATTTAAAATTGGCTATTATGTCAGAATTCATTTCGTCACTAATTTAAAATTATTTATTTATTTGTAATTTTTTTTAGCGAATTATAGATTATTTCGATCGTTATTCTATTCACCAAATCCGATCAGTTTATTCGTGTCTGAGTGTTTTAGCGTGCAAAGGAGATGGAAATGAAGAATTATTACAAGACAATTTAATGTCGATTATCCACAAACAAGTGACAAATTCAGATTTACAGTTAAGTTAATCAACTTTGTTTTGATTACATGATTTTATCGCAATTTACAAATTATTTGTATTGATATTTTAGGTGCAAAAGAATCGGAATTGTGGGATCCATAGCGTTTGTGAAAAATTTAGCTTCAGAAAGTGAACAACCACATTACAATGACCAAAACTACAATAAACGTTGCGCAAGGGCGATGTTTCTTTCCGAATTTCTTTTCTCTGCAATTCAAAACAACAATTCAGCGCTTGCCTTTTACTTTGAGGAGATTTATTCTTTTCTACTAAGATGCGATATTTATCCAACAATTCAGGTAAAACATTTTACCGAAATTTTTGTTGTTGATTACTAAATTTTTAAAATTACAATAGGACTGGATTAAGAAGTCGGTGAAAAAAAACTTTTCTCATAATTACATTCTTCGCATCGAACAGTAAGAGTTGTAAAAAAAAAAAAAATTCCAGTCTAATTAATAAAATCTTCGGTTTTAATTTTGTCAGTTGTGCATCGGAACTTTTACAATTTAGTCTGCATCCAACTGAAGATTGTATTGCGTTGAATTTTTATCCGTTAATTGAATGCGAAGAAAAGAATAAGGGAACAAGTCGATCAAAGTAAATAATTTTTCCTATTTTCTCTTTTTTTGTTGTAACGTGCTTGAATATTTATTACAGAAAAGCATCGCTGATAAACTTGATTCCACAATTTAAAATAATACATTTTTGTGAATCGAGTTATGATCACTTAGATCTCGAAGCCATTGAAGGACTTCTGGCTTGTCCTGTTCTACTGTTTCCGATGGAAAAACTTGATAATTTTGCGATCTTGGACGAGGTTGAGAAAAATTTAATTTGTTCCGCTTTATTTCATACTATCAACTGGTTTCGAGTAGTAAGATTGCAAATTTTTTATTTGCTTTTACATGTGACTAATAATTTTTGATGGTTTAGTTGGTCAATTCATTCTCTTACATACGCACCTGGGAAACAAGAGACAACGTTGTTTTTCGTCTGAAAAATATAACCCACCTCGAAACTGTTTTGAAAAAATGTTTGGCGAATAATCTCGGTTTTCGACCTCCTGTGGTTTATTTTGAGGGTGATGAAAACGTCGAATTGCTCAAAAGAAAACAAGAAAGATCGGATACACTTATCAACAGGTAATCGCGGAAATTTGGAATTGAATTAACACAATAAATTTGTATGTTTTTACGATTTGAATTTAGAAAACGTAGGAATAATGATTCTACATCTGAAGAATGTCGAGTTTTTCCGGTTCCATCAACGTCTAATTTAACGGACACTAAGGTAAAAGAAAATTGTCTCAAAATTACGTATTTATTTTTGTCAAAATAAAATTGTGTTTTTTAGAAAAGTAAAGAGAATGAGGTTTCAGTAGTCGAGCTCTCCCAATACGAGCAGTACTTCATACAATTAGACTTATGCGTTTTCCAATTGCTGGAGGAAAAATTAAATTTACCTGATTTAATTACAGTTTCTCAGGTAAAAATTATTTTCACGTATTGTGTCACATATGTTTGGTTACATCTTTTTTCTACTGCAGGACGGTAAAAGATTTTTAACGCCACTTGAACTAATTTTTCTTTTGGAGGATTTCAAACAAAAACTTGAATTTTTGTTACGGCCGGCACAAGAAAATCTTAATTTTGGACACAAGGTAAGGAAAAAACATTTTTACAAGGATTAATTATATTTTTACGATATAAATAATAATTTTCAGAAGAGTTCAAAAGAATCTTCTCGATTTAGTAATATATCTGGGATAAAATTGACCTATTGCGTCATGAGAATCGTTGGTTACATTCCACATTTACGTGGTCACTTGGAATCTGCGATAAAATATTTTCAAGTCAGGAATTTTGAAAACTACTGTGATGATTGCTGAAATTATTATTTTAATATTTTTTATTATTTTATTAGATCCTGAATGCTGACTCTGCTGAATCTCGAACTGAGTCACCGATTTTGGTCGCATCATGTTTGAAATTAATTTTAGACTCACTGTCCATAATATTCTCTTGGTAAAAATTTTTAATTATTATTACCGGTTTATTACTGGTTTATTTAATATTTCCCTACTTGTTTTATACAAAATTTCAGGGAAGAATTTAATCAACATCAAGAACTCAAATTGACTGCCATAAATCATCTCGCAAAACAATTGTCTTCGTCTGGTAAATCTGAGTTGAATATTGAAGATGGCGTAAAGTAAATGCTGTACACATTTAACATTTTTAAATTTATTACTTGAATATTCAAATTATTATTTTTACAATTTTACAGTGCAGCGTTCGATTGTGTGATGAAGTTAAGCGAATCCTTGCCTAACTTTTCCTGCGCTGTCGCCATTCTTTCTTTAGGAGAAAAAATTCTCGCTTTTAACAAAACCGACATTAATCTAATTCGGTTAAGTAAGTTTATTTTTTCTGCTGTTTTTTGTTTTTGAATTTGTTATTAGAATTTTCAACTTTCAGGTGAAGTTGCTGAGGAATTTCTTAAGAGGCCGTGGTTTGATAAATTTGGAAAATTGGATCAAGGAACAAAACACAATCAGGAATTACAAAATGTTTTAACGTGAGTGCTCACAGTGAAATATTTATTGTTTTCTACTTAAATTAATTTTTTTTCTCAATCAGGCTGTTGGTAGAATTTAATTCCAATCCGCTTAAATTGTTGGAAACTTTGACTACGATCGCTCTTCCCGAATTAGCCGAGACTCAAGTTGAGTCGAAAACCTACCGAACGATGACTAGGTAATTTAAAATTGGAGAAAAAGTTTAAATCGTGTTTAAAATCTATTTTTTTTCGGATTTCGAGTATAGATCATCATTTAGTGTTTATTACCGAATCATGTTTGCTAGTCTAGGAAAAGAGGCAAAAAAAATCACAAACGACAATTTAGAGGTCAGTTGAAATAAGCGCGCTTTGGGTTAAATATAGGAACGATTTTATTTTTTCTTATAGGACGTTAGTGGTGCTTTTATTCGTTGGAGTTTAGCTGTGAAAACATTCCACATCCTCGTTAATGTCATCAAAATCTTTAAAGATCAAAAAAATTTTGTCACCTGTGTAAAAGTACAGTGATTTTTTTACTTGATTTTTAAGTTTTTCAACGATTTAAATGAATTTTTCTTTATTTTCCAGAATTCTCGTACATTTCTCGAGACGTTCCTCATGCTAGGCATGTCTTTAATGGATTCAGCGTTAAATAACCACAAAGATGACGTTTTGGAACTTTTTCGTTTTTTGCTACTCGATGCGCATTTTCTCCAAAACATTTGTTGTCATCCGAAAATGATAAACCAAATCGCCATTGTCGAATATATTCAGCGTCTTAAAAATAGTCTCAACGCGCTCATTTACCAAGTTGAAGCGATATTGTCGTCACATAATTGTCAAAATGTGTGTATGTTTGAGAATTTGAAATTTAATGATCAAGGAGAAGAAGAAATTGCAATCGACAGTGACGAAGAAGTAGATGAGCTCCAAACTGTAAGTTTAAATTATTAATAGGAAATAAGAGTACGTAAGTTCTTTTCTTTTATCTATTCTAACTTTAATTAATTAATTTTAGGATGCGGAAGTTGAGGAAGATAATGAAGATTAAGATTAATCAAAACTACTGAATTAACCTGCGTTTAGTTTTGAATCGAATTTTTGTTTTTGGTTTCTATTTGTGAAATAAATCAATTTGTATTTGTGAACGTTGAGTTTTTATTAGTCACGTAATTTGCGGCACGAAACTTAATGTCAAAAGCACAAATAATCAACAAATTTTAAATTTAACTAAATCAATGACGTCACTCAATAACAATAGTTCGAGTTTTCGTCACTCGAGGTAGCTTCGAGTCACCCGTCAGTTACAAAATGGACAACTTACTCTCGAAATGCGGCTTCATCTTGAAAAACGGCAAAGAACCGAATCAATTAAGTGAGTAAACCCACTGTATTTGCTACAGAACCATTCACTAACACTATTGATTTAATCTGTCAACTTTAATTAACTCCATCTTGACATTTCGACCGGACTTAACCCTCGGTGTTAATGTAAACAATCAACGACAACCCTCAAAATTCGCACCGTTCCTTAAAAATTTGCAAATTTATCATTCAAAACCCATCAAAAACTACTAAATAAACTTAATTTCTTACCCCTAAGTTCGATATTACTCCAAACTTTCGACGTTGAATCGATTTTTTCTGTCAAATCTAAAATCTCACAAACGCAATATAATTTGATACGAAAATGTTTGGATATATTTTTAAAATAATGTGACTTTTTTTTTAATAGATCAAGATCAAGCCGTGTTTCAGAAAAAATTGTCTGATCAATTGCATTCCCTTTGCGATAATCCTCGGGTACGTAATTAAGATGTATATAATTTTATTGATTTCATGTTAGAAAATATTTTATTGCAATTATTATTTTTTGTGTTTCAGGTTGTGGAGTTGTTGACCGAGGATCTCGCGAATTATGTTGAAGACAAAAATAAATTCTTCTTTGCGCTGCAAAATTCTACTGTGATTGATTTGGGGTGAATTAGTTAATTTTGAATATTTTATGAGTGGAATGTGGAAAACTGTTTTTATAATGAAATTTTGGAGAATTTATGATTTTTCCTAAATTTTATTTTAAAAGGTTTTAAAAATTCCAATAACTTTTTGGATTCATTGATGTTTAAAATTCCTTCACATCTGAAATTTTAATTCTTGAATTTCTTTATCCCGTTCAGAAATTCCAGACAGGACAATCAAGATTCACTATTTCGTCTTCTTCTCGGAATTAATTTACTTCAGGTACAAAAATAAAATCATGCAATTTCGATACTGTAAACTAACTAAATTTTTATTATATTTTTGCAGAAATCCATCGTAAACCTATTATTCGAGAAGCTTGCTGAATTATCCGGAATGGACGAGTAAATATACACTTAAATTTAATACATCATCTAAATTCAATCTGAATCTAATATTTTATCCAGATCAATCACTTGGCAAGGAGACCACTTCAATCTTACCAACCTCATCGTCAAACAATTTCGATGTGTCGACAAACTGGAAAATTCTGAGGTTAAATATATTAATATAACGTTGAACAAAAATTTGAATTTTTGAGCATTGTTTTGCAGGAACTCTGCGATAAGATATTAGAAATTCTCGAAGTTGTCACCGTTGAAACGCAGCAAAACATAATCGGATGTTTACCCGAAATATTTCCCGATAATTGTCACCCTACGATCGCCAGAGCGTTTTGGTAATTTAATGCAATATTACAAATAAATTTTTACTTATTAAAAAAATTAACAAGATTTTTATTTTCAGCGCGTTTTTAAAAACTTACTCACCTGTAACCGTTCACGTTCTTGACGCTCTTAGTTCTCTCAACATCTCGGTGGAACTTTTAACTGAAGTAAAATAATATAATGAAGTTTGATTTTTTTTCGAGTTTATTAAATGTTTTTTGGGTTCTTTAAATTTCTTGAAGATCGAAAATTCAGCGGCTTTAGCGACAGCTTGGATGAAAGCGGAACATTTGCCCGTCGTGATTCGATTTTTGTTCAATACGTGCGGCGAACGAAACACAGAGGTGAATGGTTGTTAAAACTTTATGGTTCTCAAAAAGTTTTATTTAATAAAAAAATCGTTTACTAACGGGAATTTTTTTTTTTTATTAATGAAATTTAAGGTGATTTCAACCTTAAGGAAAAACCTAGGGTCGACTGTGTTCACCAAAAATACGCAACAGGCGAAACGGATGACGTAATATTTGTTTTTGTTTTTTTAAGTTAGTAATTTTTTTTTAATGATTTTAAATTTTGCAGGTCTGAGGAACGAAACCAAATCGTTATTATTTTGGATCAACTGAAATTTTTTATTCAAACCAAAAAAGCAGTTGCCGAAGCCTGGGTTGAGGTAATTTTTGTAATTTTTACGAAGAATAATGTCTGAAAATTAAGAAAAGAATTAAGTTTTTATGATTTTGTTGAATAAATGTTATTTTATAGGTTATTCGGGATGACGCAGATCCGGAAAATGAAGTGATCGACTTGTTTATTACGTTGATTTTATATTCCATTTCAAGTAAAGAATCAGCAGCTGATACTTTGTTGCAAAATCAAATAAAATCCGGATTATTTGGTGAGAAAGCGTTGATTACAATCTTCGAAACTTATCACTGGGTAAGTTAATTTAATTATGAAGTATTATATTTATTTATTAATATACGCGAAACTTTTGTTAATAGGCAATGAAGGATTATTTCGATACCGCCATGAAAGTTGCAACGAAATTCAGTAAATACGACATTGAGAAGTTTTCAAAATTTGGAACAAATTTGTATAAAAATTTATACGATCATTTTGATTTGGGATTCAAACAAGTGAGTACTAAAAAGTATTTGAAACTACGTAGATATGAAAATTTTTTGTTTTGTTAACTTAATTTTTTTGTTGTTGTTGTTTAGGCGGTGATTGAAAATCTTTTAGATCACTTCGCGAGTTACAAAACCAGTGAAATTGATTGCGCTATTGAATTATTAACTGAGTTGACCGAAAAAAATCCTGAACAAATGGCTTCATTTGCTGTTTACATCAAAGTATAAAAATTAAACATGCAGGAAGTATTAAACTATTTAGTTACTAATCACAAATTATTTGTAATTATTTTCAGCGAATTATTGATTATTTTGATCGACTCGCTCTTCATCAAATTCGTTCGATTTATTCGTGTCTGAGTATTTTGGCGTGCGACGGAGGCCGAGAAGGAGAGTTACTACAAAATGATTTACAGACTATTGTCCAAAAACAACTCACAAATTCTGATTTAAAGTAATTTCAGCAACAGTTTAATTAAATAATTTCAGTCCTAATTTAAATTTTACTCCCTTAAATTTTAGATATAAGCGAATCGGAATTGTTGGATCCCTGATGTTGGTGAAACATTTAGCACCGGCGAAAGATACAACCGAAAATCAACATTCAAAAAGAGCGTTGAATCTCTTAGAATTACTTCACGGTGCGGTTTTAAACGAAACAACAGCACTTGCCTTGTTCTACGATGTTGTTTCTACGTTAATTTTAAAGCGAGAGCTGAACCCAAAAATTGAGGTAAAACAAAAAATATTTTAAGTGGCGAGATTTGTTTTCGGGTTTTAAAATTTTAAAATTTTTAATTTAAAATAGGATTGGATTAACGACAACGTAAGCAACAGTTTCTTAGATAATTACATCCTGGATCTTAATACGTGAGTGTTTAAAAAATTGTATATTGCTGTCGATCCTATTTAAATCTCTTAATTTTTTCAGTTGCGCAGATGCGTCTGTTCAGTTTAGTCTTGATGCTGACGATCTTGAAGGTGGGATCGTGGTGAATTTACATCCGTTGGTCGAGAGCGAAGAAAAGAATAAAGGAAAAACTATTTCAACGTAATTAATACTTAAAGTTTTGACTGTTTTTTGTTTTAAGAAACTTTGCTATGTATTGCAGGAAAGCATCTCCGTTAACCCTAACTCCCCAATTTCGACTGATGCAAATTTACGAGTCGACTCACAATGATGGAAATCTCGATGAAATTGACGCTTTATTGGGATGTCCCATTTTGTTATTTCAGATGGAAAAACTTGATGAATTCCCAAATTTAGACGTTCGTGAGAAAAATTTAATTTGCTTGACGTTGTTTCACACTCTGAATTGGTTTCGCGAAGTGAGATTTGTAGTTTTGATTTTGTTTTTACGAGTACACCAAATTAATATTTTTGAATGATTTAGGTGATCAATGCATTTACATCCCAATCCGATCTGGAAATCAGAGGAAAAGTTGTGTCGCGTTTAAAGGATATAACTAATCTTGAAACGATTTTGAGAAAATGTTTGACGAGTAATCCTGGTTTTCGTCCTCCGTTGGCTCATTTTGACGTTGATGAGAAAATCACGAAAGTTTCGCTCAAACGAAAGAAAGAAGGATCGGATAAACATCCCGAAAAGTAAATGTATAATTGTGAAAATTCTGTTTACCTAAATATTTATTTACGTTACTTTTGTGGATTAAATTTAGAAAACAAAAGAAAAATGACACGGCAGTTGACGAAACTCAAATGTCTTCAACTTCATCATCAGCTGATTTAGCGGACACAACGAAGGTAACCAAAATTATTTGACGATTTATTTATTTTATTTTCTTAAATTAAAATTTTTGCTTGTAGAAAAGTACTGCTAAGAAAACTAAAGAAAAAGAACCCACAATTATCGCTCTGTCTCAGTTTGCGATGTATTTTAGAGAACTGGATTTTGACGTTTTTGACTTACTCAAGGAAAAAATGAATTTACCAAATTCAACTATTGTTTCTCAGGTAAAAGTGATTGATGTTATTTTATTTTTTTTGCATTATGTTAATATATTCACAGTATAATCTTTTGTGTTGTAGATGGATAAAAATTTGTTGTCTCCTCTTGAACTAATTTTTCTATTGGAGGACTTAAAAGCAAAATTGGAATTTCGATTACGACCGTCACCAGAAAAGCCGTCACCATTCGGTCACAAAGTAAGGAAAACAGTTTTTACAAGATATATTTATTACTATTCAAAAATTACTGTTAATTTTTAGGGATCTACGGTAACATCTTCTCGATTTGCTAATCTATCGTCGAAGAAGTTGAGTGATATCGTTAAGGAAACCATCGCTTTAATTCCGTACTTGTGTTTGCATTTGGAATCAGCTAGTCAATATTTTCAGGTAATGAATTTTAAAACTATACCCTGAGTTTAATATTTTAATATTTTTGTTATATTTGGTAGACGATAAATATTGATGTCATGGATAGTGCGGAGTCTCGATCCGAGCCATCGATTATGATCGCATCTTGTTTGAAATTAATTTTGGAATCCTTGTCTATACTATTCTCATGGTAAAAATTGTTAATTTTTATTACTATATTATTTTTTAGTGATTTATCAACAACAGCATGTTTTTCCTACCCGCAGGAAAGAATTTGATCAACATCAAACACTTCAACAAACTGCAATAAATCATTTAGCAAACCGGTTATCGTCTTCTGGTGGATCGCAGTTGAATATTGAAGATAGCGTAAAGTTAATACATTTTCAATACTGAAATTTATTATTCAACAATTCAATATTCATAGATTATTTTTACCATTTGCAGTCGAGCGCTCGATTATGTTATAAAGTTCAGCGAATCCGTGCCTAATTTTTCCTGCGCAATGGCTGTTCTCTCTTTAGGAGAAAAACTGTTCGCGTTTAACAAAACGGATGCCAATATAAATAGATTAAGTAGGTTTATTTTTTCTGGTATTTTTTGAAATATTAAGTAGAATCGTCAACTCTCAGGTGCAATGGCTGAGGAATTTTTGAAGAGACCGTGGTTTGATAAAGATGGCGAATCCGAACACGGAGCAAAACATAATCAAGACTTGCTGAAAGTTTTGACGTAAATATTTTACTTATAATTGTTACTTATTTTTGGATATTAAGTTAACTTTTTTTCCATTCAGGTTGTCGTTTGAATTGAATTCCGACCGGCTTAAATTACTTCAAACTCTGACCACAGTCGCTCTTCCTGAATTAACCGAGACTCAAGTGGAATCGAAAACTTATCGGACGATGACGAAGTATTTAAATTATGAGAAAAAGGGTTAAATTAGCATTTAGCATATTCATTTTTCCAATTTTGACTAGATTATCATTTAGTCTCTACTACCGAGTCATATTTGCGAACTTAGTAAAGGAAGCCAAACAAATCGCAAAAAATAAATCGGAGGTGAGTAACGATATATGATTTAGAAGACCTGATATTTTTTATATCTGAAACTTAAAATTATATTTAGGACGTCGCTGTTCTTCTACGTTGGAATTTAGCCGTCAGAACATTCCACATCCTCGTTAACACCGTCAAAGTTTTCGGAAATCAAACAAATTTTATTTCCTGTGTAAAGGTATTTAAAGATTTAAACACTAACTATTCAACGATTGCGACGAATTTTTTTGTATTTTCCAGAATTCTCGATATTTTGTGGACACATTTCTCAAGTTAGGCATGCCTTTAATGGATTCAGCGTTACGTAATCACAAAGATGAAGTGATGGAAGTTCTACGCGTTTTGCAACTTGGAACCCGATTTCTTCAAAACGTTTGTTGTCATGCTAAAATGATAAACCAAGTCGCCATCGTCAAACATATACCGCATCTTAAAAAGAATCTGGAAGCTTTCATTTATCGAGTTAAAGCGATGTTAGCGTTACATAGCTGCCAAGATGCGTTCTGGGTGGGAAATTTAAAAAATAAAGATATTCAAGGAGACGAAATTCATGTTGATGCTGACGAGGATGAAGATTTCGTTGAAAACGAGGGAGGAGGTGATGAGGATGATGTTCCGGAAGAGCTCCAAGATGTAAGTTGTAAATAACATGAAGAAATAATATACAGTGGGAATAATTTCTTGAATTATTTAATTTTAGGATGCAGAGGAAGGAGAACAAGCAGACGAAATTGTGGATGATGAAGAAGATTCGTATAGTCAAAGCTACTGAATTAATTCCTGACGGGATGTGAGTCGAATTTGTGAAAAGAATAAAATTTTTCTTCACATATTTTGTCGTTTGTTGAATGATTATTAGCCGTGTGAAAAATGGTTTAAAACTTTCTTACACACGCATATTTCTGGTCTTTTACAACTTTGGTTGGTAAATTAGGTAACTTTCGAAGATTGTTGTCAATGATTCCTCGCTATATAATCCAGATTTTATTCGATTTTGTAACGGAATGTCAGCTGCTGCTTCTTTATTTGGAACCGAACGAACGGACAAAATAATAAACAAGTCGACCACTTCGTTCACAGGATTTTCGCCGCTGTGGACAACCTATAAAACAAAAACGGTAAAATTAGTTCTATCAGAAGTATTTATTTCTGGTTCTATTTAATTTATCTAAAAAATTTACTGTACCCTGATCCATGTTTCGGCAACTTCTGGTTTAACTTGCATGGAAGATTTAAGCTTCCCAAATTAAAATTAGTTGGTTTGATTTTTGAGATCTAGAAACAAAACACATTAAAAAATTAAAATACTGAAGTGTAAAAATCCTTGTAAGGGTTTTTTACATATCGATTTTTTCTTAAAGTGGTATTATACTTCAGATAATCTTACGTTAAATTTTAAAACTTTATTGTTGATGTAATGTACAGTACTGATATAACCACGAAACAGCAGTCTCCTTCTTTATTGGAAAGAAGGAGACTCGTTTGATACAGCGTTACTGAAAATCGCTATGAAGTTTGAATTCATCTTGAAATTTTACTCATTAAAATTTTATATTTAACAGCAAAAACAACATTGAAGTACAAATCCTGACGTCATTTTAAAGAATAATTCGAGATTCGAGTTTTCAACACGCGAGGTCGCTTCGAATCGCTCATCAATTAGTAATTACAAAATGGCCAACAATGTGTACTTTCAAAACGTGGCTTCATCTTGAAAACCAGCAAAGAACCGTGTCAAATAAGTAAGTACTGGTACTTTAATTCTCAAGACACCATTCCCCAACACTATTGATAACAGTCTCCTTAAATTTCATCGTACTTGACAACGTAATCAGTGATTTACCTTCGAATAGTGATGAAAAATTATTGATCAATATCGCAAGTACTTACAAATTATCGCTAAAAAGTCACCCAAAACCACCAGATAAACTTGATTCGTGCCTCTATATTTGATATTACCGGTACAGTATATCGAACATTCGACAAAAAATTTTTACGATCGAATCTAAATCTCACTGCGTCTTGATGAAATTTAAATTTTTTTTAAATGGTCTGGCGACTCTAAAATTTGATTAAATTATTTTATTTACTTTTCGTAGGTATTAAAGTTGGTTTGGGTACCACCAAGATGGCAGTGAAGACATCGAACAGTAGGTGAATATAATATATAGACTTTACAATACTCGAGCAATTTAACAGCTTTGTGGTGATTATATTATGAATTTAAATTTGTTTGATTCTGAGTAAAGTGGAAAATTGCTTAAGTGTTGTATTTCAAATATCTCAATGTAAGTTATCTAAGTAAGTACGTCGTTTAAGCTGTTTTCTTTTGCGTGGTAATTTCAAGAAACATTGTTGGTACTGGATAAACGATGGTTAAGTGCGGGTACTTAGAGCATTAAAAAAGTGCGTCTTGCTCCGCGTCATATTACGTTCAAATTTTACGACATAAATTTCGATTAATAGGTGTGGTAATAAAATACGGAGTATCATTTTTACATGCAATAGTAGCTAAGATTAGTGGGAAAAGGGTGTAAACCCTTTACACGCATTTAAATCTTGTCGGGAAATTTTTCAACGCAAATCCCCAAACATTCTTCGCACTTATTAAAACAGTTAAAACTGACAGACCTAAAGTAATACCTAAAGTATTACCTACTTCACACAACAAGCTAACGGCACTGAGTGATGGTATTTCAACAACATTTTCGATTACATTAGTGAGAAATTGAACGCGAATGAAAATTTGTGTGTGCCCAAAGCTATATCCATTCGAAATCATTTCGTGAGCGATCCAGTTTGGATGATATATCAAGTCAGTGCATAACGGTAAACAATTACATTCTATACTAATATCAGTGTTTAAAACTATATTTAAATAATTCGACTGAGACAGCTTAGCAGTAGTAGCGTTGTCACATTGTGGGTGATCAATTATGTCATCCAAATATGGCAGCCTGCAATGATTTCAAGTTATTGTGTGAGAAAAATCGTACAAAAATATTTTCTGTGGATCAAAAAACGTACCTGCATTTTACCAACTTCTTTATTTTGTTTTCGTAACAGTTAGTTCTACAATTTTCAAATCGTCTCTCATTCACGCATGGTTTATTTTTAGAATTGTGGCGTACTAGTAAAGTTGTGTCAAACGTAATGTCACTAAATGAACCAGTTTTTAAACCGATTTGACCTAGTAACATTGTATGAATGCTAGTTCCTGGTTTACGTACATATAACTATTTCATCAATATTAGTGAGTTAATGCCTGTAACCAATAGGCAGGGAGACAAATCTTCAATACATTACCTGAATTGCATCGTCCCAACAATTTTTTTTCGCGTAATATTCATTAAAATTTATTGTGATACCTGGAGAACGTTGATTATATGCTGGAACTAGAAGAAGAAAAATGAGTTAAAAAGCTGATTTTATATATACAGCAACATTTTTCAGCAATTTATTACTGTGTGAAATTTCATAGCAAGTGCCCATGACTGTCCTAGCGAAATAGATTGGCTCAAGAGGTTCTACCGTTCTCTACGTGTAACAATAAATGAAGCGAAATAAATAAATATCCGTGTAAATGCTTAACGTCAACATACAGACTTGAGCGAAGGAGGAATAATATTTGAAGGCCACAATTGTTCTAATGAAGGAGCGTTATCTTTTAAATCGAGCAAATCCAGAAAATGAATTTGGCATTCAACAATATTTTTTTCTGTCGCGTATTGTCTCGTCCAATTTCCGATATCTTCTTCTTGAACGCAAATGATCAGATTTGGTAATTGTAAACTTTCATTCACATTGAGCGTTGTAGTAGTTCGTACAGGATCACTGACGTAATAATGTATGTGAAAGTACATCAAAAAGATCGTTAGCAGAGTTAACAATACCGTAACAGATGTTCTTAAATACTTTATTACAGTCTGATATTTATTACCGATTTTGGATTGTAAAGTGCTCAATGACAAACGCGTAATAATTCTGTTACGTTTACTCATCGAGTTAATTTTACTTTGGGCTGGTATTAAATATTGTCCAGTTCTAGCAACCAATTGGATGATGGATAATAACGACATTCCCAAAAACAAGCCCAAACTGCCTGCAATATCGACCACAAGATTTATAATGTGGTAAATGCTTCGTTCTTTAAATTGCACCACTACATCATCTGCATTTTCATAGGTAAATCGAAGAAAATCAGGACTTGTGGGGCTTACTATATCCCTTTTTAAGTAATATTTTGAATGATTGCAGGACTTCTTGCACGTACAACCTCTGTTTATATACCGAAGCGAGAGTAACGAAGAGATTAAGTTAGTTGAATTTGGAAAAAGACTGCAATCATTAAGATTCGTTTCTTGTGGCATAAACGGTAGCCTGAGAAAAGTATAAAATTTAAGTATAAGTATTCAAATAAATATTCAAGTAATTTAAAATGCTTATTTGAATTATCATTAATCTGTTTTGCATTGAGTTAAGGTGGAGAAGTGTGGGGTAATCTACTAAATTTGAAGTGATTGTCCAATGCAAACTTGCGCAAAATTTTTGACCAAAAAATTAAAAATAGTTGGAAAAGTAAATTTTACGTAATCATTCAACAATTGGTAAGCCCCTTGGTAATTATTTAATTAATTGCATGTGCGTCAATATTTATGATATCCATTGTGGTACAAGTAGTAGTAGTACCAAAGTGATGCTTACCGACAGCCAATCTTTTTTATTTTTGAAGCATGACAATTATTTACGCAACGTTCATATACTTCATTTGATACACACTGCGATTTCGGCGTGTTCAAAAGATAATACTGCTCAAAAATGTGTATTTTAAATTGTGGAATTCTATCTAAATAACGTAATTGAACTCACATGTTTAATCGTGTACGTTACTTGGGCGTGATGACCGAAGAACATTCTTTGAAGAACTGACAGTTCTATGTTAGGTTCATCAGGCGTCCACTAACATTGAATATGGAATTTAGTTTGAGGTATTGAAATTTTTTAATTTCAATTACCTACCCAGACTGATGGGAACTCGCAAGAACCCTTGAATTGCAGTCCAACATCTAGCCAGGTACCCTTTTTAGTTGGTAAATCTGAAAAACGAAATGGGCTGTTTACAATTATGAGTGCATTTTAATTATTAGTTACTTCACTACAAGTTTCAACGCTGGTTGAAAAACCAAGATGCGTGTTTTTTTCAGACAATCTTAAGACCGAAGAATCTGTCGATTCTGTGATTTGTCCTTGGCGTAATTTAACAACGTAGCGTTTGTCATCCTTCAACGATTGTGTGCATTACTTATTGCGTTCCAATAAGAGAAACTACTACAGATTACTTACGTGGTGTAACATTGCAAAAGTTATAATCGGAGTTACATTTGTGGATAACCAAAATTCGGTAATATTTCGTGCGTGCTGAATCTTGTCTACTTCCGTACTGATTAAGCTTCTACAAATAAACTCAAGTTCTGTCGTATGCTTGACCAAATCAGCGCTGAGTGCGTAAAATGTAATTGGTTTGATTGGGGAACTGGTCGTAGTTTCAACATCAATGGTGGTGGGAATTGACAAATAGTAGTCAATTTGATGGTAGATTTGATAGGTACATATTACGCAAGAAAGAAAACAAACAACCTGCCACATTTTGCGAAAAATCGGATTTGAAATATTATGGCTGTCGGCAAAGGTTTTTTCTAATTCCGATCGATTATCGATCTTGCTCCGCAGGGTTGATTCAACACAATATCGAATTTGCTTGACAAGTATGAGATACTGCCTTGTGGTCAGCGACATGGCTAATTCAATGTGGCAAGCACAGCTGCAATTGCACAGAATATTGAAAGAATCTGAATAACGGTACGTTAACTGAGTGCGGTATACTGGTTTTAAGTAAGTGTGATCAGACGTTATTTGTCATAACTTACATTGTAATTGTGCTACAGTAAGCTATAAGACAATATACAAGTAGACTGATTATATTTACCGTAGTGATGTGTTGTAGAAGTTGACTCCAGTAAGTATTACGTATGAACTGGCTCGCACTACAATTCGTAATTGAATTAAAACACGTTGTAGAGAATATTGATGGCCGCAGCATTTCAGTGAACAGTCACGCATTAGAATTAATTAATGAATTATGCATAACAATTTATAATTCATTGCAGGTTCGTGCAGTAGGCGATTACTGACGACATCCGCCTTAGCAATGTCAATTACTGTTGATTTCCTGCCTTAGCACTGTCATTAATTATTTACCGTAGTAATTACGAGCAGAGTGCCCGCCACTGTGGGAGTTTGGAGTTTAGTTTTTGGTTTGTGCTCGTGATTTGGTTGGGATGTGGATTCTTAAAATGGTACTTTTCTGTGGTTTTCGTTGTTTAGTTCATTTCTGCGGTTTTTCATATTCGGTACTTTTCTGTGGTTTCTGATTTCTGGTGTTTGGTGTTTTATTTTCGTGAATGCAATTAACCACTGCAGTCTGGTGGCGCGTTTTATTTCCCGCTTTTATTCCGCTTTGCACTTGTTTCTGTTTCCCCGCAGCACGCTCAACAATGCACAGATGACTGCTGCAGTCTGGTGGCGACGGCCACTACGCGTTCTGGAGCACTCGGCCACTTTATATACTGTATATACATTTAATAAGTACAAGTAAATCAGACCAACGCAAACATTACTAAATTTTATAAAAAAACGTGTGTGGCTCGGACTCGAATCTGCCACTAATACAGGCTTACTTAAGACAGTGCGTAATGAGTAATAAATTGCCATACAATTTTTATGTAATGATTTGGATAATTACGAATATAATTTCATACTCATTTATACTTTGACGAGAAACATTTCAATGCTGACTTAATAAACGACTGTGAAATATTTAAAACAGATAAAACCGAGAGGCCCAACGTTATACCTACAGTGTTACCTACGTCGCACAACAAACTAACAATGCTGTATGACGGTAACTCAACCACAGTTTCGATTACGTTGGTGAGAATTTGGACGCCAACGTACGTAATAGTAGGTAAAAAGATTTGATGATTGTCCAAATAGATAAAATGCACGGACCAATGTGGGTGGTAAATTATATCAGTACACGTGGCCAAACATTTACATTCCTCGTAAACATCAGTATTTAAAACAATGTTTAAATAACTCGAATGAGATTGCTTAGCAAGAGTTGAATTGTCACACAACGGTTGATCAATTACGCCATTCAAGTATGGTAACCTGTAAAGATTTTGTATTGTTATACAAGAAAAGGCCCAGACGAAAATTTCTGCAAAGGGTAGAAGAGAAACGCTACCTGCAAGTTAGTAACTTCTTTATTTTGTTTTCGTAACAAGTCGTTCTGCAGTTTTCAAATTGCCTCTGGTTGACGCAAGGCTTGCTTTTAGAGTTGCTGCGCACTACCATACGAACGTCGAATGAAAGGTCACTCCTTGAACCTGTTTTTACATTTACTTGATTGGGTAATATAGTGTGAATGGTAGTCCCTGATTTACGAATAAATAGCTGTTTCACCAACAATAACGCGTTATTGCACACACTTTACATACATATTTGCAAATACCCGATATTTTACCTGAAATGCGTCATCCCAACAATTTTTTTTCACGTAGTACTTTTGAAAAATTATGTTAGTACTTGGTAAACGTTCGTCGTCCGCTGATGTTCGAATCAGAGAAATTAGATTACTACTGATTATAAATAAGATACTTGAGCAATATTTTACTGTTTAAAACTTCATAGCAAGCGCCCGTGGCTGTCCAAATTAAATTCGCTTGCTCAAGCTGCGAAACTCGTCTCACCTAAATGTACCAGCAAAATTAACTGATTGTAACACGTGTAAACATCTAACGTCAACATACAGAACCAGTCTCAATAGGAATGAGATTCGACGGCCACAATTCGTTAAGTGCCGGAGCGTGATGTTTTAAATCGAGCAAGTCTAGGTAATGAACTTGACATTCATCAATACCATTTTCTTTTGCGTATTGTCTCGTCCACTTTTCTACATCGTTTTCCTTAACGCAAATAATTAAATTTGGTAACAGCATAGTATCATTCACGGTGAGAGTTACAGTAGTTCGAATAGGATTGCTGAAGTAGTTGCTTATGTGAAAATGTACTAAAAAAGTCGAAAGCACTACTAGCAATATCAGAACGAGATTTTTTAAATATTTGAAAAATATGTCCTGACTTTTGTCATTATTCGTCGTTTGTAAAATATTCTGCAGTGTACGAATAATAACTGCATTTCGGTTATTCTTGAAGTTAATTTTACTCTTATTTGACACCATCCGACGTTCAGTTGTCTGTATGATTTGGACAATCGATAATATAGACATTCCCAAAAACAAACCTAGGCTACCAGCAATGTCAATTACAAGATTTACGGTGAGATAAATACGTCGTTCCGTAAATTCTGTTGTCACGTCGTTTGCACTTACATAATCGATTGACAAGAACTTTTTGTTATTCGAAGGTACCTCAGATCGTTTCACGTAGTATTTTGAGCGAATGCAGGGCTTGGTGCAAACACAGTCTCTGTACAGATAAATTAGGGATTGCAACGGGGTGACGAAATCAGTTGAATTTCGAACGATGTCACATTCCTTTTTGTTCATTTCTTTCGGCATAAACGGTAGCCTAAAGGAATTAAAAGTGACGCGTTAAATTATTGGAATAATATTTATATATCAAAGATTATCAATGCATACCGACATCCAATCCTTCTATAATTTACTGCGTAACAGTTATTAATGCATCGTTCGTGTAGATCATTTGATTGACAAGGCGAATTTGGCGTGTTTAAATGATAAAACTTCGAAAAAATTAAACGTGTTGTAAGATATGGGAATTTATGATTACCGTAGCTTTAATACAATCATTAACTCACGTTTTTAATTGTGTATGTTATTGTTACTTCTGAACCAAAATCTTGTCTTTGTACGTAGAAAAGCATTATATTGATTTCGTCAGATGTCCACTAAGTTACACAAAAAGAATATTTTGCTTGTATATTTGAACAATTCTATACTATTGTAATTACCCAAATATCAGCTGAGGTACAAGATCCTTTGAACATCAGTTCAATTTTTAGCCTGGTGCCCAGTTTTATTGGTGAATCTATTAACGGAATTACTGAGTAATAACGAATAAAAAATTTTTTGTTAGTTTTACTTATTTCAACTTTAGTTAACAGTCCAAGATGGGTGTTTTTTTCATGCAAGCTTATGACAGAAGAATTTGTGGAGTTTACGATTTGTCCGTTGTTTAAATGAATAGCAGTGAATTGGTGTTGTTCCTGCAATAGATTTGTACGTTTCGTAACGTGTGTCAGAAAAGAAACTGCAACACTTTCTTACATGAAATAGTAGTATTTTGGAAATAATTGAAGTTATATTTGTGGCTAACCAAAATTCGGTAATATTTCGTACATGACGAATCGGTTCCAGTCTCCAAGTGATTAAGCTTCCACAAGATAAAAAAATTTCATTCGAATGCGTAGGAACATCAGCGCTTAGACCATAAAATGTAAGTGGGTTAATTTTGATGTGGGTACTGGTGTGCACATCAACAGTAGTCGGAATTAATAGATAATAGTCAATTTGGTGATAGACTTGGTAACAACACATTACGCAACAAAGAATACAAATAATCTGCCAAATTTTGCGAAAAATCGGATTGGAAATCAAACGGCTGTCAGCAACGACTTGTTCTATCTCTGTTTTACTATTGTTTCTTTCACTCAGAGTTGTTTCAACGCAATACCGAATTTGTCTGGTTAATATGAGATGTTGTCGTGTTGTCAACGTCATGATTACACTGATGAGCTCAGGTGCTGAAACTACACAATAAGATCTATAAATTATTTTACTATGCCGTAAATTTAGACAGATTATAACTTGCAATTGGATTGTGGTAAAAATTGACCGAACTACTTCGCGCTGCGAATAGTAATGAATTGAAAATGTTTATTTGGGCCTGATTGGTAGTAACAACATGACAGTAACAGCATGAAACTGTCACGAATTGAAATAAATAATAAATTATGCATGACAAATAGCTTTCATATAGAAAGACATTAACTGACGTTTCCCGCTGTGGTGATGTTATTAATTCGTGTAATGGAAAAAGAATTTTCTTTTTTTTTTAATTCAATAATTTTGTCTTGCAATGCATAATTTTAATGCGGAATTTTTTCTCACGTCACTAAATTTTAAATTTGTTGCGTGTTGCGCATTTGAACAGAACGCATTAATGTAATGTCATTGCGCGCGTGACTGAAATATTCAAATCTGAAATTTTAAAAATATTACTATGTACTTTTTGGGGTGATTGATTAAACGTTAGAAAATAGTATTTGAATCATGAATGAAAAATGCAATTAATGTTAAGCTAAGTGCTTGCAATAATTCACAGAATGCTCTATTTTTCTCTTTTACTTTTAGACAAGCACTTAACTATCATCGAGTACTGCAACAAATTGCTAATGAGTCATCTGATTACTCATGATCAGGTTTAATCATTTATAATTGTATATTGAAGAAGGTATGATGTAAATAAAATATCTAAAATTTTGCTTCATTTTTTAAAGGATTTTGCTGTTTCTTCACCAGGTGGAGTGTCAAATAGTTGTACAATGACACGAAGATAATAGAACCGAATTGCAGCTGTTGAGGACGATCCCTTAGCCACATTACAGAGCTAATTTTCATCGAAATGTAGGTGCAATTTTTATTTTCCTAATTTCAGAATTGAGAAACAAATTGGTTTTCTAGTTACCGTAAACATCGCGGTTTTTGTATGAAATGGTATACCACAGTATTATTTGCTTTCTTATGTGATAAATTACGCAATCAGTTTTTACAGTACGTTAAGAGATAACTATTGGTTTGGCGTTGAATAATAAGATTACTACTTAGTGCTAACGAATTACATAGTCGACATATTAGATTTATTCACAGGGTACAGACTTTGTTTACAATAATAATTTGATAGCATAATGTAAATACCGTGTACTTGTTCAATATACTGTAATTTAAAAGCAAATATTTATAATATTTATTAACATACAATACAATCTTAGCAGATTTTTTTCTTGATAACTAATACTATTAATAATACGTTTGTATAAAACTTGCCTTCACTAACTTTTGATTTCTTAGTTATAATTTTCGTGAGTGAGTAGTTTCAGTAAAACAGCAAAGGTGGTTTTTTTTAAAGCGCACGTGCATATTTTAATACTTTTAGTGAATTTGTGCAACATCTAGCTCTTATATTCTGCACAGTGTCGTTAATATAACTCGATATCTCGATTTTTTTTTTATTTACTAGCCCGTTAAAACGCGTAATGAAGGAACATTATTCCACGTCAAATTACGTTTATTAACTTATTTCACAACGTACCATAAATTTTGATGTTTAGGTTTGGGAATATTCTATAAAATTAATTTTTATGTGCAAACGATTGGCTATGAGAAAAATATGTAAGCTCGTTATGTGCGTATAAATCTTGTCAGAAAAATTTTCGATAGATATCTCCAAACAATGTGTGCATTAACTAAAACCGTTAAAACTGAAAGACCTAAAGTAATACCTAACGTGTTTCCTATTTCACACAATAAGCTAACTAGATTAAACGATGGTATCTCAACCACATTTTCGATTACATTGGTCAGAAACTGAACGCGAAAGAAAATACTATCAAATATGCCAGTTCCGGGTGGATTCGAATAATGAGCGTGTAAGATCCAGTGTGGATGATATATTAAGTCAGTGCATAAAGCTAAACACCCACATTTCTTATAAACATCAGTGCGCAAAACGATGTTTAAATATTTTAACTGCGATTGCTTAGCAGTAGAAGAGTTAACACAAACAGGTTGGTCAACCACATTATCCAAAAATGGCAATCTGTAAAGATATTGAAGTTCTGAAGAAAAGTATTGTTCTATGCACGAAGGAGGGGAATAAAACGTACCTGCATGTTAATAATTTCTTTATTTTGTTTTCGTAACAATTAGTTCTACAATTGTCAAATGTGTTCTGATTCACGCAGGGTTTTCTTTTAGAATTGTGGCGTACCATTACAGTTGTATCAAGTGTAACATCACCTAATGAACCTGTTTTTACATTTACTTGTTTGTGTAACATTGTGTGAATGGTAGTCCCCGGTTTACGGATATATAACTATTTCACCAAAATTAGTGTGTTGATGTATACAGAGTATAACCAATAGTTACGGAGGTAAATTTTCATATATTACCTGAAATGCGTCGTTCCAACAATTTTTTTTCGCGTAATATATTTGAAAAATTATTGTGGTACCCGGTGAACGTTGGTTGTATTGTGGTGCTAGAAGAAGAAGAAAAACTAGTTCTTTGAGGATCATAGATAACAAAATATTTCACCAATGCCTTACCATGTGAAATGTCGTAACACGTACCCATGACTGTCCGAGCGAAATTTGTCTGCGTTTCGGGTACTATCCACCTCTATATAAAATAATAAATGCGTGAAATAAATTATTACGCGTGTATATTATTAACATCAACTTACACGACCAGATGTATTTATAGTTGGAGGCCACAATTCTTCCAGTGATGGAGCGCGATGTTTTAAATCGAGCAAATCAAGAAAGTGAACTTGACACTCGTCGATTTTATTTTCCTTCGCAAATTGCTTCGTCCAATTTGCTACATCGTCTTCTTTGATACAGATGATTAAATTTGGCAATTGCAAACTTTCGTTCACACTGAGCTTTACAGTTGTTCGAACAGGATCGCTGACGTAGTATTTTACTTGAACGTATACCAAAGACGTAGACAGTAGAGTTAACAATATTACGACGAATGTTTTTAAATATTTTATTGCGGTTTTGGATTTACTATCGATTTTCGATTGCAAAATGTTTATTAACAAACCAGTGATAATTTTAGTTCGGTTATCCTTCATTTTAGTTTTATCCCGAGTTGATATGATGTACTGTTCAGTTCTGGCAACTAATTGGATGATCGATAATAATGACATACTCAAAAATAAGCCTAAACTTCCCGCAGTATCGACCACAAGATTTACAATCTGGTAGACACAACGTTCTGTAAATTGCACTATCACATCTGCGTTTTCGTAAGCAAGTTCAAGATATTTATTGTTCACAGCGTATACTGCTTTCCTTTTAAAATAATATTTTGACTGTGTGCAGGGCTTCTCGCAATCACAACTTCTGTATTTAGACTCTAGAGACTCTAACTTGGAGATTAGGTCAGTTGAATCTGGATAAAAACTGCATTCACTGACATTCTTTTCTTTTGGCATAAATGGTAACCTAATAAAAAAGTTAAAATTAATTCACAAGTATTCAATTACTGTACAAGTACATTTCAATTGTGGTTAATGTGTTTTGCATTGAGTATAAGGTCTTGGGCTTTCCGTAACTTGTCGGAAAATTGCAAATTTGGAAATTTACTTTATAATCTTCCCGATTGTAAATTTGTTTGATTAACTCTGTTCCACTTCTTGATGCAAAATACTCTATACAAATAAAAGTTGTGTAAAAATGAAGCTTACCGACAGCCAATCTCTCTGATTTGTGACGCGTGACAATTATTAATACAACGTTCATGTAATTCATTTGACATACAAGGCGATTTAGGCACGTTTAAGAGATAATACTGCTGAAAAAAAATTATTTTAATATGTGAAAATTCGTGCTTAGCAGAATGCAATTGAAAATCACGTTTTTAATTTTGTATGATATTGTGGCGTATTGTCCGAATTGGAGTCTTTGAATATTCCTAAGTTGTATATTGATATCATCAGATGCCCACTGTCAAACGCACGAAAATGTAAAATTAGATTGAGTACAATATTTGGAAAAGTTATTAATTTTAATCACCCAGATTGCAGAACTCTGCTTGCAAGAAATTTTGAATTTTAAGCCAACTTCTAGCGTGGTACACTTTTTAGTTGGTAAATCTGAAAACCGAAGTGTTTAATAATTCTGGTGCAATTAACATTAGTTGTGAGTTTTACTTGTTTCAACGATGGTTGCAAAACCAAGATGCGTGTTTATTTCAACTAATCGTAAGGCTGAAGAATTTGTCGACAGTGTAACTTGTCCGTGGCGTAACTTAATGTTATAGCTTTGATTGTCCTGTAGCAAATGTGTACAAATCTATTACCAGTGCTTATTGCATTTTCCGACAGAAACTACAACAAATTCCTTACATGGTGTAACAATGCTTCAGTCATAATTGGAGTTACATTTGTGGATAACCAAAAATCAGTAATATTTCGTACTGAACGGATTGATTTCAAATCCCAAGTAAGTAAGGTTCCGCAAGCCAAATTAATTTCTTTCGTGTGTGGAGTCATGTCAACGCTGAGACCGTAAAACGTAAGTGGTTTACTTACGGAACTGGTTGTAGTTTCGACATCGACAGTGGTGGGAATTGACAAATAGTAGTCAATTTAGTGGTATATTTGGTAAGAACATATCACGCACGAAAGAAAACAAATAATCTGCCATATGTGGCGAAGGATTGGATTTGAAATCGCACGGCTGTCAGCAAAGGTTTTTTCTAGCTCTGTTCTATTATCGATCGTAGTCCTCAGAGTTGTCTCAACGCAATGTCGAATCTGTTTGGTAAGTATGAGACGTTGTCTTATATTCAGGGACATCACTATTCTGATGAGGGTTAGTAGAACTGCAATTACAGAATAACTTACACTTCGACACTCATTACTATACAGTATTTACAATAAGCAAGCTAAAAGACAAACATACCGTGTGCTGATTATAGCTTGCCGTAATATGACACACGTTAACTCCTGATGGAAGTTGTTTTAGAACTGTCTTAACTATAATTTTTAATCTTCTAAAAGCATCTAACGAGCGTTGTGGAAGGTACTGACAGCAGTAACATATCAAACAGTCACGCGCGAGATTAACTAAAGAATTATTCATGAATAATGCAGTGCTTTTTAATGTAACTCAATATTGATGTTCTCGACTCGTACTAATTTGAGTGCTAAAAGAAATATCAATGTATACAAACTGACATTCTAACAGAGACGTATTTTCCCTGCTTGTACTACGTAATCGCACACAAATTTTTAAGATGTGGTACTTGGTAGTTGGTACGTTGAAATATGTTAATTTTTCTCAGAACAAAAACACTTTTTTGTGCGCTGTTGCCTAGTGATAATTATAATAATTGATCTAATTTTATTCACAAAAGATAGTACCCGAGAATGGACATCAAAGACACGCATTGAAGCAATGTAAATATTGTTATAATTATTGTAAAATCACGAAAGCTGGTAGTTGGTAAACAACGTCAAAGCCATGCATTCAAGCAATGTACAGTAAATATTGATATAATTATTATTGTAAAGAAAAGTCTGTATATCAAAGACAAATATTTACACTAAGAGAATGCAGCTTTAACGCAAGAGTGTGAAACGATTAACAAAATTCAAAAGAATTATTTGTCAATAAGCAAGACAAGAGCAAGTCGTGATGCGCACGAAATGACTTTTTTTGGTAAAATTTTATTTCTTTACTATGTTATGGTAACGTTGCAATTTTGGTATTGATTGTAGAAAGTTTACTGAATATACTAATTTTTTTTACTATTTCGTGGGAGTTGTTAAAATCTTCGGAACACGTTAAAAGATGCGTCTGATCGATCGACATTATTTCTGGTAAAACGCAAGCGCAAATCCGTGTGTGTCCAGACTTGTCGCAGTGTGTAAAATCGTGCGAATAATAACGCGAAAATCAAGCAAATAAAAACCCGAAAGTTGCTCTTAAAAAGAGCTCAATTAGATCTACAATTTAGCATTTAGGGGATTTAATTTTGTGGAAGTTATGTGGTGGTGGCGGCCATGTTACGATTTTTGCGCGTGACACTTTTTTTATATATAGTATAGATTAATTTTTAAACAAGTATTTCATGTGATTAAATAAAACAACTACAACCTTCTGCGCTGATCTCCACGCACGTTGCGCAATGTACGATAGTGATAAAATTGATATGCCTAACGTAATACCCAAAGTGTTGCCCAACTCGCACAGTAAACTTACGAAACCGACCATTGGTACTTCGATTACATTTTCGATCAAATTAGTGAGCGATTGAATACTAAAAAAAATACTGCCTGTAATTCTGATCGAAAATCGACATTCGGAAATTCTGTGTACGATTTTCAAAATGTGCGATAGATCAATTCACTGCATAAGAGCAGACAGTTACATTCTTTGTAAATATCAGTGTTTAAAACAATATCGAGATACTTCGACGTCGATTGTTTAGCAGAAGTCGCATTGTCGCATAAAGGTTGATCAAGTACGTCGTCCACAAATGGTAACCTGAAGTAATTAAATATTACTCTCAGTTATTATTTTTATTTTATAGTATAAGACAACTTTTTGAATTTTTTTTACCTGCATTCTAATTGTTTTTTTATTTTGTGTTCGTAGCAGTTTTGTTTACATTTTTCAAATTTCTTGAAAGTTGTGCAAGGTTTTCTTTTAGAATTGTGACGAATGATTAACATAGTGTTAAATGAAATGTCACTTAGTGACGCTGTCAATATATTTAGTCGATTGCGCAACATGTTGTAAACGCTCGTGCCAGGGCGACGCACCCGATGAAATCAACAGTAGTAAATTTTCACTCTTGCTATTCTTTTAGTATTCTGAATTCTAACCTGAAACGCGTCATCCGGACAATTTTCCTTACAGAAATAGTGCGAAAATATGAAAACCGACCATCCGGTGTATGGTGGTTCTTTAGGGAATATTGATGATTAGATTTATAAACTAATAAGAAACCAATCTACCGCAACAACTGACCGAATGAGTATTCATAACAAGTTCCTACCGCAGTCCATATTTCTCTTTCTCGACTAAATTCTGGTTTTCGTCTCTGCGTTAACAGCAATATTCGTTAATTTTTTACTCATTTCGATAATTTATTACTACTTACGCAATGTGATGTACTTTCACGCGAATGCCATAATTGCCTAATCGAAGGCGATTCGTTTTTTAGATTTAAGAGGTCGAGAAAATTAACGTCACATTCATTAATATTATTTTCTTCCGCGAATTGTTTTGTCCAATTGGATACATCTGTTTCTTTAAAACAAACTATTAAATTCGGAAATGTGATCGTTTCGTTCCAAGTGAATTCTACAATGATTCGCGTTGGCTCACTCGAATAATTACTAACATGTGCATAGACCATGACTGATGTAAATATTACAAGTATCATAGTCACTGTGTGCTTTAGATATTTCTGCGCGTTAAAAGTCACACTGTCTTTTCCTTTTAAAATTTTCGTTAGAATGTTTGTAATCGTAACATTGTTCTTATTTTTCACGGCAATATCATTACGAGCTTTGCTCAGGTACCGTTTACTTGTCTGAAAAGATTTGACAATAGATAGTAGAGATAATCCCAGAAAAAGACCAAGACATCCTCCAACATCAATTAGTAGATTAATAAATAGATACGCAAGTCTTTCTTTAAATTCATCAACGACGTCATCACTGAAAGAGTAATCGAAAGACAAATATTCACTACGGTTAGATTTCATCGATTCATGCTTTAAGTATTGCGTTGTTTGAATGCAACTTCTGTAACATGCACATGGTATTCCTTCAACAATTGGCGCAAAAAAATCGTAAAAAATCGTTATATTGTTGCACTCATTATTGTTCACTCTCTCCGACATAAAAGGCAGACTGAGAAAAATATTAAGTAATTTTAAGTGTAGCAACGAATTATGGGGATTATTCACGGCATAGATTATCTTACCGGCATTTAAACTGTCCGTAAGCTTTTGAGTGGCAATCTTCAATGCACTGTTTACGTTGTTCAGTAGACAGACAAGGTGATTTCGCAGTACTTACTGAATAAAACTGCAATTGTAAAAGTGCTGTATGTTTTATCACATAAAGTTTAATCTTCGATAGTTTAAATCTTACTCTCTTAATCGATGATGTGACTTTCACGATATTACCGAAGGGTACTCTATGCTTAGTAAAGTCAAGTAACCGAAACGTTTTCATTGACCACTAATTGCGTAATAGAAATTTGGTGTTAAAAAATTCTTACGTAGTAAGAAATGTCTCAGTACCCAGATAAACGGTTCATCACAGGATCTGTTAAACTGAAATTCTATTTTCAAAGTCATTCCTTTTTTAACTGGATTGCCTAAGAATGGGATGTCATTTGGTGGATTAACAACTTCGCTCAACTTATCTAGCTTACGTAAGTCGAATATCGTTGAGTATCCAAACGGTACATTTTTCTCAATCCACTTAATCGATTTTGACGATATCGTTGATTTTTTAGCTTGACCGTGTTCAATTACTATTTCTTCAATTACATTTGTTTCCTGTTATATTAAAGCGGATGAGTGGCGGACTGGCGGTGTTTAAAAAAGTTAAATTGCAAAGGTAAATTTTTACAGTTTTGAGTAACATTTTAGTAATACGTCGCGTAACGTTTGACGCCAACCAAAATTCTGAAAAAATTTTCAATTGCCTATAAGTCGATATCAGTGTTGAATCGTGGATATCTTTGCATTCCTTTTCAGTCGCAATTACTCCCGTCGCAATTAAGTGAGGTCGTATGTCAATGCTAAGACGAGAAAAAATAATCGGTAGAACCATATATTCTTCCGATGTGTCAACATCAACGGCAATTGGAGTTGACAAATAATATTCAATCTGGTGATAAATTTGGTAGCAACAGATCGTAAAGCAAAGTACCACGATAATTTGCCACAATTTTCGTAACATTGGATTTGATATTGCTTTACTGTTGGAAATGAATGTCTCTAAATCTGTACTACCATCTGCATTACGTTGTAAAGCATTTTGTACGCAGAGCCGAATTTGAGTCTTCAATATTGCCTTTCGAGGAGCCATTATAGTCAACAGTGACACGAGTGTGGAATCTCAAAAAGTTATATATCTTGAGTATTGCGAGATATAAATTATTGAATCTGTGGCAAGTTGTATCCGGGGCGTTGGATGATATCAAATATTGAATCTACCGTACAGCTAGTTATGTAGTGGGCGTTGATTGGTACCAAACATTGAAACTCAGTATATTGCATCTTGGAAGTTGGGTGGAACCAAATATTGAATTTACCGTAACTTACGGTAAATTCGATATTTGGTTTTTGGGGGCGTTGTGTGTGTGTGTAATAAGCAAGTTTTGTTTCATTGATCCAGAGAAACTCAATAGTCTGCAAGTTACACTGACCTTGAGTTACTGTACAGTAGACAGAAATAGGAACAAACTTTCTAATTATTCTCTGTAGATAAATATTTGTAAATGGTTGTGTTAACATTGAATTAGGGTAAATAGCAATTGAAATGTATTGTAAGGGGTGCTATTAACTATAATACTACGGACCACTTCAACAAATTTTACGGCACTTCGGCATAAACGTATGTACAAATTACTGTAAGCAGGGAAAGTTAGATTGGATTTTCATGAATCCGGTAATTTATTCCGATTTAAAACCGTTAAAAATTTGATTGATAAATAACTAAGTAAAACCCTGAGATAAGAGTCAACGCGTTGAATTGAGGCACGCAATTTGAGCAATTTGATTATTTTTATTAGTATAAGATTTCGAGTTTTAAATTATGTTTAAGAATGTTATATAACTTTGTGATGGTGATATTACTGAAATTTTATTGTTCGATTGAAGATACAAGTCAGTAAGATTTTACAATGATATTTTCCACACTATAAATAAATGTAAAAATTTAAGTTTTGCATTACGCATTTTAGGTCTGTTTTACTTAAAGTTTCCGAGATTTAACAAGCGATTGTGAGTACAGTAGATGCATGTTTGAATCTGTACACTAATAAGGAATATGCATTGTCAAAGACAATTAAACTTACTGCAGGATTATATATGAAATGGTGAAATTTAATACATTAAGATTATATTTTACTTCTGAATTTTTGGACCAATTTCAACAGTAATGAGCATGGTAATGAGTAATTAGAAGTTAACATATACAGTACGGTAATATTAAGTAAAATTAACGCGAGCAACGAAAAATTTCTGTGCAGAGCTCCAAGCACCTTGTGCAATGTGTAAAAACGACAAAATTGATATTCCCAGCGTTATTCCCAAGGTGTTTCCCACCTCGCACAATAAACTTACGAGTCCGAGAGAAGATATTTCAATTACGTTTTCGATCAAATTGGTAAGAAAATGAATGTGAATCGTTACCATAAATTTCATAATCATAAAATCGGAATCCGCAAACCCTCTGTACGACGTCCAGTATGTGCGATAGACCAACTCATTGCACATGGGTACACAATTACATTCTTTGTAAATATCAGTGTTCAAAACGATGTCAAGGTATTTCGTTTGCGATTGCTTAGCTGTATTCGCATTCCCGCATAGCGGTTGATCTAATATACGGTCCAAAAATGGCAACCTGAATAAAATCATTGGTTATTAACTGTATTTTACGAGAGAAAATTTTAAATACACAACCTGCATGTCAATTTTTCAGTTATTTTGTGTTCGTAGCAGTTTTGTTTACATTTCTCAAATTTCTCAAAAGTTGTGCAGGGTTTTCTTTTAGAATTGTGACGATTGATTGACATAGCGTCAAACGCAATGTCACTGCGTGAGCCTGACATTATATTTAAATGATGGCGTAAAACGTCGTGAATACTTGTGCCTGGGTGACGGACGTATACCTGTTGTATTCAATAATTGTGATATGCCTTTCGTACCATTAATTTATTTAATGAATATTTACCTGCAATACATCATTCGAACAATTTTCTTTTATGTAATAATTCATGAAAAGAAGCTGTGATTGTCTGATGTCATATGCTGCGACATGTTTTCGTACTTAACGTAAACATAAAGGTTAGTTTAATTGGTTAAGCATGACATATTTCGAACCACATTTATTTCGAATTTTGCAATAGGAGCGAATGATTTCGAAGGCGAGCGAACGGATCTGTTTCGAACCTGATTTATATCGAGAAAAACCAGATTTATTTCGAATTGGTTTTGTTTGCAAATTCTAAAAACTGCTATTTTGTTTTTGCCAGATTTAACGAATTGGGGAAAAATAGTCTGACGTATAATTTTGGAATAAACCAGTTCGAAATAAATCCGGTTTTTTTTAATTAGAACCGGTTCGAAATAGATCCAGTCGAAATGCATCTTCCTTACTGTTTAATTCTTTAACAAACTTCGAAATGTATACAAAACTGAATGAATACTCGAAACAAGTTCCTGTAGCAGTCCGTATCATTATTTCTTTACTAAATGGTGGACGAAATTTCTGCGGAAGAATAAATGATCGAACGAATGATATTATTACGTCCTATCCACTCAATCCACTTACGCGACTTGTTGAATTTTCAAGCGGAGGCCATAATTGCTCGATCGAAGGAGCATTTTGTTTTAGATTAAGAAGATCAAGAAAATTAACTAGGCATTCATCGATATTATTTTCTTTTGCGAATTGTTTCGACCACATTGCTACGTCTTGTTCTTTGTAACAGACCACTAAATTTGGAAAGTACATTGTATCATTCCATTTTAGTTCTATCAACATTCTAGTAGGGTCGGTGAAGTAGTAATTAACTTTTATACCGACCATGATTGTAGTAAAGACCACCAGTATTGTGATTACGGTGTAATTTAAACATTTCTTCCAACATGAAGAGTTGTTGTTTTTCAGTTTTAAAATTTTGGTTAATATTTTCATAATCATCGCGTTAGTCTTATTTTTCGTATTAATCTTACTACCAGAGGAATTGCTTAGATATTGTCTGCTTGATTGAATGTATTTGACTATTGTTAATAATGACAATCCTAAGAAGAGACTCAGACATCCTCCAACGTCAATTAGCAGATTAATGAATTCATAAGCTAATCGTTCCCTACATTCAACCACGACGTCATCAGTGTGAGAATAGTCGAATGACAAATATTCACTTCGATTAGATTTCGTTGTGTTATGCTTTAAGTACTGCGTTGTTTGAACGCAGGTTCTTTGACACGTGCAAATTATTTCGTAGTCGGTTATAGCATTAACCTGATCGGCGAAAATCGTAAAATTTTGAGGCAAGTCGCATTCCTTATTGTTTACATCCTTCGACATGAATGGCAGTCTAACACAAATACTTAATTATTTGAAATACACGCAATGTCGAATTATTCTCGATCAATATTACGTGGAATTGATCTTACCGGCAATTGTAGTTTCCGTATTCTTTTTCGTGGCATTCTTTAATGCATTGTTCATAATCTTCAGCAGACTGACACGGTGATTTTGGAATGTTTGCAAAATAAAACTGTGGTAGTAAAAATATTTCAATAACGAAAGATTACTCTTGATTGCACACATTTTTTACCCTCTTAATTGAGGATGTAACCGTCACGAGTTCACCAAAATATACTTGGTGTACGTTGAAGTTAAGTGATACAAAGTTTTCCATTGACCACTATTTTACAAAAAATAAATACGTCATTGATAAAATCGTTAATAAAAGGAACGTAATATCACGATACCCAGATATTAGGCATATAGCAAATTCCGTCAAACTGGAATTCTATGCTCAGGGTTGTTCCTTTTTTAACGGGAGTGTCTAATAACGCAAAAATCATGTTTTAATACACAATTTATACTCATCTTATCAAACATACTTATTTCAAACGTGGTTGAATATCCAAAAGGTATATTTTTCTCAACCCACTTTATTGCAGTTGACGAATCCGTTGAATATTTTATTTGGTCACTCTCGATGATTATTTCTTCGAGTATATTGCCGTCCTGAGTTTGTAAAAGTCAAATGTTTTACCAAAAAAATTACACGTAAAGTAAAATATTTCTCACATTCTTGAGTGTCATTTTGTTAATTCGTCGTGTTACGTTAGTTGCCGACCAAAACTCCGAAAAATTTGTTATTTCACGCATAACTCCAAATATCAAATCTTGTACACCTGTACATATTTTTCCATACCTAGTTACTCCCAACGGTGATAAGTGAGGTTTTAAAAAAACGCTGAGTCGGGAAAAATGTATGGGGGGCACTGAATATTCTTGAGTGGTGTCAACATCAACAGCAGTTGGAGTTGATACGTAATATTCAATCTGATGATAAATTTGGTAGCAACAAATTATGAAGCAAAGTATCACGACGATTTGCCACAATTTTTGTAATATTGGGTTTGAAATTGTTTTACTGTAATTAACAAAAGTCTCCAAATCCGTGCTACCTTCAGCATTACGTTGTAAAGTTGTTTGTACGCAGTACTGAATTTGTCGCTTTAGTATTGAATTTTTCCTTCGCCGAGCCAACTTGATTACGTGGTGTTAAATGTTGAATTGGAATTTTTTTTGAATTTTACAGATTCCAAATTAATACACTAAAAATATAAATGACAATAAATGCAATGTTTAAGTTGGCTTACTGAACTCTTGTTGCAAACTTTCTGTCAAAGCTACGGATTTATGTTAACAAAATTTTCAATTTTAGGTTAAAATTTTTCGTATTTAGATTGCAATTTTTAACTCTAATTCGTAATTTGATGATTAGGATGGACGAATAGATTGTAATTTGTAATTGCTTGGTGCGTGAATCAAAGGAATAGTACAGTAGTAGTAATAAAAGTTTTACGTCGCCCAAACATCGAGGTTATCGGGCGAGTGAATCAAAGGATAAATTAAAAAAATTTTAAACTAAAATTGTAATTAGACGCTGAAATTTCAACAAAATTTTTATCCCGAAACTAATTTACAGTTGAAAAAGGAAATTGCAATTGTCAATTTGCAAACTGCAAACTGAAAAAACGACCACAGTCTGTGACATCTGACATGTAATCTCTTGTTAGAAAATTGAAGAGTGTGAATTAGGTTTCTTTTGAGTTGGATATTCCCCGTTACGGCAGATGAAAAAAATGTTAAATTAATTTGGGTTGCAATAATGCGGTACTTTATAATGATGATCAAGACTCATAATAATTTGAGTAGTTTAAGAAATATCAAAATATCTAAACTATTTCTCTTGTGAAGGTGCATTTTTCTTACCTGAGGTCTGTATTCGCACACGAATTTTTAAGATGTGGTACTTGATACTTTAAGATACGTTAATTTGTCTCAGTCATAAAGTGTTGCTTGTGCACAAAAACACTGTTGCCTAGTGATAATTCTAATAATTGATCTAATTTTATTCACAAAAGCTAGCATCAAAGGAACGCGTTGTCGCAATGTAAATATTGATGTAAGTATTGTAAAATCATAAAAGCTGGTAGTTGTTAACGATCATCAAAGCCATGTATTCAAGCAGGATAAATATTGATATAATTATTATTGTAAAGGAAAATTAACTACGGTATATCAAAACCAAATATTTACATTAGGAAAATGGAGCGTTAACTAAAATTCAAAAGAGTTATTTTTCAATAAGTACGACAATAGCAAGTCGTGTCGCGCACGAAGTCATGTTTTTTTGATAAAATTCTATTTCTTCGCTATTTTATGGTAACGTTGCAATTTTGGTATTGATTACAGAAAGTTTACATAAAATGCTAATTTATTTTTTTTTACATTTCGTGAGAGGTGTTAAAATTTTTAAAATTTTTTAAAAAGGTGCGTCTGATCGATCGACGTTATTTGTTGTACAACGCAAGCTCAAATCCGTCTGTGCACAGACATATCGCAGTGTCTAAATCGTGCAAGTAACAACGCGCATATCAAGCAATTAAAAACCCGAAAGGTGCACTTAAAAAGAAAAAACTCGTAGGAACCACTAAAGTCATCGGATTTTATGCAGCACTGCTCTTTGGTACCCAAAATCTATTACGACGAAAAAGACACTTTGCTGTTACCCATGGCGAATTGGAGGGCACATTTGGATTTTAGTGGTGCCTACGCTGCATTTTTTTTTACACTTGAGTTGTTAATGACTAGGAGCAGTAGGAGTACAGGTGTACCGTAAACATTTTATAGAATTTTGAAATTACTGGCTGAAAAATTTGTAAAAGGTCCAAACATTTTTATAGACTGCAGCAAACTAGAAAATTTTACACGTATTACGTGAATAATTTGTACTTAGAAAAGCGACCTAACAAGAGAATGTATAATTTTAGAAAGTTAAAAACTGTATGGCGTGAAAATTGGGATAAAATTGGAAAATTTCTTGGTTAGACAATTCGAGTATCTTAAAAATCTTGCTGATTAGAGAGTTTAGAAGTGGTTAGAGGGGTTTTCAATTTTTCTGTTGTTCTGTGAAAGAATACTGCGTTAGTTACAGTTAAATTTCAAAAACAATAATCATAATTGATATTAATTTAAAGTCTAAAATTCGAGTTACAAGAATTAACTAAAGATTCCATTTGGAGACATATAAATTAAATTTTCAATTTTTAAGCATAAATTTAACAATTTCAGATCACAGCCGAAATTGGAAATTTTTAGTAACGAAAAATTGAACATATCAAACTGTTTACGAACTGGCATGTTAACATAGTGTAAAAACTTTAGGTAAAAATGCTACCAACTACACCACATAAACAAACATTATTAAGTATACATCATTACAATAATATATGTTGGTATTAAATAAAATTAAATCGAACCGCAAAATTTTTCTTCG
This sequence comes from Stigmatogaster subterranea, assembly GCA_034696085.1. Classification (NCBI taxonomy): domain Eukaryota; kingdom Metazoa; phylum Arthropoda; class Chilopoda; order Geophilomorpha; family Himantariidae; genus Stigmatogaster; species Stigmatogaster subterranea. The sequence goes on from JAQIWS010000026.1 coordinate 80,331, forward strand.
CTGAGTTCCAGGCAGATTGTACTATTTGTAGAAACGACAACACTGATATGCCTAGAACTATTCCCAAAGCATTGCCTACTTCGCACAACAAACTTACGAAACCGAGCGACGGTACTTCAGTTACATTTTCGATTAAATTGGTGAGAAACTCTACGGTAAACATTATTCCAGTATTTGTGGTTTGAAAATCTGTACCCATAAGCTCGGTATACGAAATCCAGTACGTGCGGTAGATCAACTCATTACAAGGAATCTGACAATTGCACTCCTTGTGAATATTAGTGTTTAAAACGATATCGAGGTATGTTGACTGCGATTGTTTAGCAGAGCTCGTATTGCCGCATAAAGGTTGATTTGCTATGTCATCTAGAAATGGCAACCTGAAGAAATTAAATATTGCTGTTAATTAGTAATTTTATTTCATACGAGAAATGTTTTAATGTCCAACCTGCAGATTAATATTTCTCTTATTTTGTTTTCGTAGCATTTTTGTTTACATTTTTCAAATTGCTCGAAAGTGACACAAGGTTTCCTTCTGGAATTGTAACGAGTGATTAACATAGTATCGAAAGCAATCTCAGTTCGTGAGCCTGTGAATATATTTATTCTATTCCGTAGCATATTATGAAAACTCGTGCCTGGATGACGGACGTAAATCTGTTTTAATCAATTAGTATTGTAATAATGAAACTCAACGTGTTCCATTTATTTAAAAACTGATTATTTATTTACTTGGACTGAGTCATCCGAACAATTTTCCTTCAAATAATATTGAGAAAAAATAAAAAGCGGTACTCCGGTGTCATATGGTGGCTCTTAAAATAAAAAAGAGCGTTAAGTTTCAACATTAGCACATAAATTGATTGTATACCGAGAGAGTATTCAAAACAAGTTCCAATAGAACTTAGTATCGTTCTTTGTTGGCTGAATCTTGGTTTGTATGTCTGCGAAATAACAAGGTGTATAAAATTTTATTAATCAATATGATAATTCATTGCTACTTACGCATGATTCTGTATTTTGACGCAATGGCCACAATTTCTCGATTGAAGGAGCATCGTTTTTTAGGTTGAGAAGATCGAGAAAATGTATCTGACATTCGTCGATACTATTTTCTTCCGCGTATTGTCTCGACCAATTAGCTACATCGTTTTCTTTAAAACAAATTATTAAATTCGGGTAATACATTGTATCATTCCACGTCAGTTCTACTATTATTCGCGTAGGCTCTTCGTAGTATTTCGTTACTTGTAAGAAGATCACGACTGACGTAAACGCTGTCAGTGTTGCTATCACGGTGTACTGTAGCCATTTCGTTATTTTAGAACACTTGTTGTTTTTCACTTTTAAAATTTTTTGTAATATGTTCATAATCACAGCGTTATTCTTATTTTTAACATCAGTCTCATTGTCAATGTGTTTGCTCAGATATTGTCTGCTGCTGTGAACGGATTTTACAATAGATAATATCGATAATCCCAGAAAAAGACCCAGGCAACCTCCAATATCAATTAACAGATTAATAAATTTGTAAGCTAGTCGTTCTTTAAATTCTACCACAGTGTCGTCACTGTGAGTGTAGTCGAATATCAAGTACATGCTTCGGTTCGATTTCACTGAATTATGTTTTAAGTATTGCGTAGTTTGAACGCAACTTCTATAGCAAGAACATCGTGTTGTATTCACAGTTGCGTGAAAAACCTCCATCATGAAAGTGTCCCGTTGTAGCTCTTGTGATAAGTTGCATTCATTTTTGTTTAGTTCTTTTGACACGAATGGCAGACTGATCAAAATATTTAATTACTATATGTTAAATTCGGTAATAAAAAGTTATTATAGATTAAATTAAATTACATTTTCTTACCGGCATGTATACTCTCCGTAGAATTTTGCGTGGCAATCTGTAATGCATTGTTCGTGCTTCTCAGCAGATTGACAAGGTGACTTTGCAGTGTTTATAAAGTAAAACTGCAGTGGGAAAATTGATGGAATTACCGTATGTTAAAAATTAAAGAGATTGTGTATTTACTTTTTTAATTGAAGATGTGATTGTCACGACGTCACCAAAAAATATTTTATGCGTGTTCCAGTCAATTAAAAAAAAGTGTTCCGTGGACCACTAATTGCAAGAAAAAATTTGTCGTTAGCTATCCCGTAAATATTGGAAAATTTTAGTACACTGTACCCAGATAAACGGTTTGTCACAGGATTCTTTAAATAGGAATTCTATACTCAGAGTTGTTTTCATTTTAATGGGGGTATCTAGAAATACACTATGATGTCAGTAAACAATTTTCACTCAAATTATTTATCCTACTTATTTCGAAAATCGTTGAGTATCCAAATGGTAAATTTTTCTCAATCCAGTTTATTGCACGGGGTGAAATCGCTGACGCTTTTGGTTGGTCGTTTTCAATATTTATCTCTTCAATTATATTTTCCTCCTGTGATGTTAAAATGAGAGAATGATATTAGAAGAAAAATTAAAATGAAAGCAATAAAATTTCTTACAGTTTTGAGTACCATTTTGGTAATACGTCGCGTAACGTTTGTTTCCAACCAAAATTCGGAAAAATTTTTTATTTGCCAAATCATATTTGCTCCGCGTTGCACATCAGCACATTCTTTTCCACTAAAGCCTACCGGGTGCACCCTCAAGTTAGGTTTTACATCGACGCTGAGTCGAGAAAAATGTATCGGAGGTACTGTGTATTCTTGAGTTGTATCAACATCAACGGCAATTGGAGTGGACAAATAATATTCAATCTGATGATAAATTTGATAGCAACAGATCGTAAAGCAAATTAACGCGATAATCTGCCACAGTTTTCTTAACATTGGGTTTGATATTATTTTACTGTTGGTAACAAATGTCTCTAAATCCGTACTATCATCAGCATTTTGTTGTAAAACATTTTGTACGCAGAACCGAATTTGTCTTTCTAATAACAAATTTTTCTTTCGACGAGCCAACATGGTTAACATGTTGCCAAATACAGTATCTGTAATAAGTTATATTTTCTGCGTTGGGAGTATCGTATATTGAATTTGTCGTAAGCTATATGTCCTGGGCGTTGTCTAACATCAAATATTGCAACTGCAGTGTGGGCGTTGGATTGCAAAAAATATCGAATGGTCAGTACTGTACGTTATATCTTGGGCGTTGGGCGGTACTAAATATTTTTGAATAGTAAGTTATTTGGGGGGCGTTACGAGTGAAAAATTTTCAACTTTTGCTGATTGATCCAATGAAACTATCAATACCGTACTCAGAAGGAAGATTTGTTGACTCGGTAAATGGAAAAGGTTGCGAACTTTCTGATTACTCTCTGTAGATAAATACGTATTTGTAAGTCATTGTGTTGATACTGAGTTATAATAAACAATAAGAAAAGTACATTTTAAAATTTATTTCTGCAACCAAACTTACGGAAATGTTTTCATACAATTTTTTGAAAATTTGGTTGTTGATTTACTGCTATCTCGCCGGTGGTAAATTTTAGAAGTACAGTACAGTAATAACTGAATTTTCATTTTTCGGGGATGAAATGTTGTAAATTTATTTTTCTCGTGAAAATACAGTTTAGTAATCGTGAATACACTGAATAATTTTTATTCTACCCAGTTACAAATTTGGTCGCGAAAAATTACAAACCAAAGTAACACAATAATTTGCCGTAGTTTTCGTAATAGGGTTTGATATTGCTTTGTTGTTAGTAACAAACGTCTCCATATCCGTATTGCGTTGATTGCGCATGATTGGCGTAACACTAACAAATCTAAATTCACAATAGCCTGTACCTGTATCAGGTAATGGATGTTAAAAGTAATGCAATCAAAGAATGTAAATATTGATATAATAACTGTTGTAAAGGAAAGTTAACTGTAAGTTATACAAAAGTCAAATATTTACATTACAACAATTCAGCGTATATGTAAGAGTAAGAAGTGATTCAACTAGTTATTTAGAATTCAAATTCGTAATTTTCCATTAAACAAGATAATAACAAATCATGACACATTGGAAGTCAAATTTTTTGATAAAAATCGATTTTTGCGTTATTTTAAGGTAACATTGTAATTTCGGTATTGATTGCGGAAAATTTACTGAATACGCTGTTTTTTTAACAATTTGTGAGTTATTAATATCTAGGGAATAGTAGGAGTACTGGAATATGGTAAACCTTTACAATTTTGAAATTACTGGCTGAAAAATGTGTAAAAAATCTAAAATTGCAGATTTATAGACCGCAGCAGACCAGAAAATTTTGTTGGGTAAAAAATTTAAACAGTATGTAGAAAAACTACACAACAAGAGAATGTAAAATTTTGGAAAGCTAAAGAGTTTATGGCGTGGAAATTGGGATAAAATTGGAAAATTTCTTGGTTAGACAATTCGAATGAAGTAAAAATCTTGCAGATTAGAGAGTTTAGAAGTGGTTAGAGGGTTTTTCAGTTTTTCTGTTGTTAAGTGAGAAAAATACTGCGTTGGTTCCAGTTAAATTTCAAAAACACTAATCGTAATTAATATTAATTTAAAGTCTAAAATTCGAATTACAAGAATTAACTAAAGGTTCCATTTGGAGACATAAATTAAATTTTCAATTTTTAAGCACAAAATTAACAATTTCAGATCATAACCGAAATTGGAATTTTTAGAAATGAAAAATTGAACAGATCAAACTGTTTACGAACTGGCATGTTAACACAGTGTAAAAACTTTAGGTAAGAATACAGTTTGCGGAATGCTACCAACTACACCGATTAAACAAACATTATTAACTACACATCATTACAATAACATAGGTTGGTATTAAATAAAATTAAATCGAACCGCAAAATTTTTCTTCGCAGAGTTCCAGGCAGATTGTGCTATTTGTAGAAACGACAACACTGATATGCCTAGAACTATTCCCAAAGCATTGCCTACTTCGCACAACAAACTTACGAAACCGAGCGACGGTACTTCAGTTACGTTTTCGATTAAATTGGTGAGAAACTGTAAGTTAAACATTATTCCAGTATTTGTGGTTTTAAAATCTGTACCCATAAGCTCGCTATACGAAATCCAGTACGTGCGGTAGATCAACTCATTACAAGGAATCAGACAATTGCACTCTTTGTAAATATCAGTGTTTAAAACGATATCGAGGTATGTTGACTGCGATTGTTTAGCAGAGCTCGTGTTGCTGCATAAAGGTTGATTAGGTATGTCATCTAGAAATGGCAACCTGAAGAAATTAAATATTGCTGTTAATTTGCAATTTTATTTCATACGAGAAATGTTTTAACGTCCAACCTGCAGTTTAATTTTTCTCTTATTTTGTTTTCGTAGCATTTTTGTTCACATTTTTCAAATTGCTCGAATTTGATGCAAGGTTTCCTTCTTGAATTGTAACGGCTGATTAACATAGTATCGAAAGCAATCTCAGTTCGTGAGCCTGTGAATATATTTATTCTATTCCGTAGCATATTATGAATACTCGTGCCTGGATGACGGACATAAACCTGTTTTTATCAATTAGTATTGTAATACCGAAACACAACTTGTTCCATTTATTTAAAAACTGGTTGTTTATTTACTTGGACTGAATCATCCGAACAATTTTCCTTCAAATAATATTGAGAAAATATAAAAAGCGCTTGTCCGGTGTCATATGGTGGTTCTTAAAGTAAAAACGAGCGTTAGTTTGAACATCAGCACATAAATTGATTGTGTACCGAGAGAGTATTCGAAACAAGTTCCAATAGAACTTAGTATCGTTCTTTGTTGGCTGTATCTTGGTTTGTATCTCTGCGAAATAACAAGTTATATATAATTTTATCAATCAGTATGTTAATTCATTGCTACTTACGCATAATTCTGTATTTTGACGCAATGGCCACAATTTCTCGATTGAAGGAGCATTGTTTTTTAGGTTAAGAAGATCGAGAAAATTTATCTGACATTCGTCAATATTATTTTCTTCCGCGTATTGTCTCGACCAATTAGCTACGTCTTTTTCTTTGAAACAAATTATTAAATTCGGGAAATACATTGTATCATTCCACGTCAGTTCTACTATTATTCGCGTAGGCTCTTCGGAGTATTTCGTTACTTGTAAGAAGATCACGACTGACGTAAACGCTGTCAGTGTTGCTACCACGGTGTACTGTAGCCATTTCGTTATTTTAGAACACTTGTTGTTTTTTACTTTTAAAATTTTTTGTAATATGTTCATAATCACAGCGTTATTCTTATTTTTTACATCAATCTCATTGTCAATGTGTTTGCTCAGATATTGTCTGCTGCTATGAACGGATTTTACAATAGATAATATCGATAATCCCAGAAAAAGACCCAAGCAACCTCCAATATCAATTAACAGATTAATAAATTTATAAGCTAGTCGTTCTTTAAATTCTACCACAGCATCGTCACTGTGAGTGTAGTCGAATATCAAGTACATGTTTCGGTTCGATTTCACTGAGTTATGTTTTAAGTATTGCGTAGTTTGAACGCAACTTCTATAGCAAGAACATCGTGTTGTATTCACAGTTGCGTGAAAAAGCTCCATCATGAAAGTGTCCCGTTGTAGCTCTTGTGATAAGTTGCATTCATTTTTGTTTAGTTCTTTTGACACGTATGGCAGACTGATCAAAATATTCAATTACTGTATGTTAAATCTTCGGTAAACAAAGTTATTGTAGATTAAATTAAATTACGTTTTCTTACCGGCATGTATACCCTCCGTAGAATTTTGCGTGGCAATCTGTAATGCATTGTTCGTGCTTCTCAGCAGATTGACACGGTGAATTTGGAGTGTTTATAAAGTAAAACTGCAATGGGAAAATTGATGCAATTATCGTATGTTAAAAATTAAAGAGATTGTGTATTTACTTTTTTAATTGAAGATGTGATTGTCACGACGTCACCAAAAAATATTTTATGAGTGTTCCAGTCAATTAAAAAAAAGTGTTCCGTGGACCACTAATTACAAGAAAAATTTTGTCGTTAGCTATCCCGTAAATATTAGAAAATTTCAGTACACTGTACCCAAATAAACGGTTTGTTGCAGGATTCTTTAAATAGGAATTCTATACTCAGAGTTGTTTTCTTTTTAATGGGGGTATCTAGAAATACAATATGATGTCAGTAAACAATTTTCACTCAAATTATTTATCCTACTTATTTCGAAAATCGTTGAGTATCCAAATGGTAAATTTTTCTCAATCCAGTTTACTGCACGGGATGGAATCGCTGACGCTTTTGGTTGGTCGTTTTCGATATTTATTTCTTCAATTATATTTTCCTCCTGTGATGTTAAAATGAGAGAATGATATTAGAAAGAAAATTAAAATGTAGGCAATAAAATTTCTTCTTACTGTTTTGAGTACCATTTTGGTAATACGTCGCGTAACGTTTGTTTCCAACCAAAATTCCGAAAAATTTTTCATTTGCCAAATCATATTTGCTCCGCCTTGCACATCAGCACATTCTTCTCCACTAAAGCCTTCCGGGTGCACCCTCAAGTTAGGTTTTACATCGACGCTGAGTCGTGAAAAATGTATCGGAGGTACTGTGTATTCTTGAGTTGTATCAACGTCAACGGCAATTGGAGTGGACAAATAATATTCAATCTGATGATAAATTTGATAGCAACAGATCGTAAAGCAAATTAACGCGATAATCTGCCACAGTTTTCTTAACATTGGGTTTGATATTATTTTACTGTTGGTAACAAATGTCTCTAAATCCGTACTATCATCAGCATTTTGTTGTAAAACATTTTGTACGCAGAACCGAATTTGTCTCTCTAATAACAAATTTTTCTTTCGACGAGCCAACATGGTTAACATGTTGCCAAATACAGTATCTGTATTAAGTTATATTTTCTGCGTTGGGAGTATCATATATTGAATTTGTCGTAAGCTATATTTCCTGGGCGTTGTCTAACATCAAATATTGCAACTGCAATGTGGGCGTTGGGTTGCAAAAAATATCGAATGCTCAGTACTGTAAGTTATATCTTGGGCGTTGGGTGGTACTAAATATTTTTGAATAGTAAGTTATTTGGGGGGCGTTGAGAGTGAAAAATTTTCAAGTTTTGCTGATTGATCCAATGAAACTATCAATACTCAGAAGGAAGATTTGTTGACTCGGTAAATGGAAAAGGTTGCGAACTTTCTGATTACTCTTTGTAGATAAATACGGATTTGTAAGTCATTGTGTTTATACTGAGTTATAATAAACAATAAGAAAAGTACATTTTTTAATTTATTTCTGCAACCAAACTTACAGAAATGTTTCATACAATTTTTTGAAAATTTAGTTGTTGATTTACTGCTACCTCGCCGGTGGTAAATTTTAGAAGTAATAACTGAATTTTCATTTTTCGGGAATGAAATGTCGTAAATTTATTTTTATCGTGAAAATGCAGTTTAGTAATCGTGAATACACCGAATAATTTTTATTCTACCCAGTTACAAATTTGGTCGCAACAAATTACAAACCAAAGTAACACAATAATTTGCCGTAGTTTTCGTAATAGGGTTTGATGTTGCTTTGTTGTTAGTAAAAAACGTCTCTATATCCGTATTGCGTTGTAACGTTGTTCGTACACAGTGCTCAATTTGTCTTTTCAGTTTTAAATTTTTCTTTTGGTAAACCAGCATGATTGGCGAAACACCAACAAATCTACAAGTAAATTAATTTTTGGTTTTACGCTGTAAATTCGCTGTAAAAGTACAGTAACTTTTAGAAATTTTAGACTAATTTGAATAATTTGAAATTTAGGCTAATACCGGTAACAGTTGATAAATGGAAAATGAGATTACAATTTTCTATTTCTATTGCAATTTCTATTTTCAAATTGAAAAACACGCAGCTTATAAAATTTGATTCGAAATACAAACTGTAATTTTATACAGCTTAAGTGGAAACGCACAGTTTAAGCTGTGCATGTAAATAACGCGCTTACTACTGGAGGGCGTATGCTATCAGACCCCGGCCACTATTAGAATAAATACAGTATGTTGTGATTGTGATAATACTTTGCGATTTAGTAGTCTTGTTTTGACTCGTGGTAATTACCTTACTTGTAATTTGTATCGTAGTCGCGGATGAAATTTTACAATGAATTACTTGACACGTTGAAGAAAGTTAGTATGTCTTAAACACGCAGTATTGCTTGTGAAAGAAAACGTTACAACTGAACTAAAATTGCATACAAATCTGGTACTCTATAAACGACATCAAAGACATGCATTCAAGTATTGACAACATAGATAAAACTATTGCAAAATTACAAAAGCTTTGGTTCTTGACAACAACATGAAAGAAATGCATTCAAACAGTGTAAATATTGATATGACTATTGTAAAAGAAAATTACTACAACAAACGCAAATATATAAATAGTGATAATACAGTACACACGAGTATGAAAGGGTTCACTAAATTTCAACAAAACTGTTTTTGTGTAGACAAGACAAAAACAAGTCACGATGCATGTGAAAGCAAGTTTTTGTTAATTGTAAAATTCGATTACTACGATATTGTAAGTTTTCTCAAAAATCTACAGTAGTTTATTGAGTGCGCTATATTTTTTTTTGAGGGTGTGTTGGGAAAACATAACTACCGCGAAACACGTCAATAAAGTTGCCAACGCGTCCACCTGATCGATCGATGTTATTTCTGGTGAAGCGTAATTTGGTTTTGAGAAATAGTTACCTTCTTAACGTTGTCCGAATCTTGAAACTATTGAAATTAAAAATAAAACAAAAGTCACAAAAAATATTACACCAAGACAAATACAGAGCAGCTAAATATTGGTGAAAATTATTGTATTTGATAGAAACTAGAGTTAATTTTCGTACTAATTTTTTTTTCTTTTTGTAAATTTGACAGTCTGAATGAGAATAAATGAGAAGTTGCTACAGAGGCTTTGTCATCAGTTAAAAGAGGTAATTGGTAATATTGCTTATTTTGGAGTTGAAAATTTTTTTTAGCTTTTGACTCATTTTGGATTTTTTGTTATTTTTGGTTTTAGGTCCATAATCAAGTTTTTTTACTGCAATCCACTAATCAAGAGGATAAAACGATCGTTTTTAATTCTTTGGAAGAGAGGTCGCCGCTAAATTATAATATCAACCCGTTGGTTCATCTCGTCCCAATGAACGGAAACTGAGGTTTCATGTTGAAGATTTTGAGTTGTTTAAGATGTTGGGCAAACGAAGTTCCTGAAAGGTGTTATCAAAATCATTTATTGGATAATTTTTGTTCTTTACTAGAATCTTAACTACTTGATAGGTTATGTTCGCTGAATTGAAACGCACTGGTCGATTTTACGCAATAAAATATTTGAAAACGGTGACGTGCTAGAAGATGATTATGTTGAATGCACTGTCGTAGAACGAAAAGTTTTAGCTCTCGGTTTGCATCATCCATTTCTGTATTATTTATTATGTACTTTTCAAACAGAGGTGACAATTTAAGTAAAACAATTTTTGCTTAAAAATGATTAATAATTTCAATTTTACATTTCAGTTCCGGTTATTTTTCGTCGTGGAATTCTTATGTGGTGGAGATTCAAACAGCTGTTCCATTTGATGAAGATCGAGCCAAGGAGTAGATTTTATACCGTGGAGATTATTTTTTCATAAGAAAAGTAAAATTTGTAGGTTAGTAACCTATTTTTGTGTTTCGATACAAAACTGGATTCCGATTTTATATTGAATATTTAATAACAGGCATTTGAAATTGGACAATGTTTTGTTGGGTAACGAAGGTCACGCGCGAGTTGCTGATTTTGGAATGTGCAAACTACAAGTTTACCGTAACATCAAAGCCAATATACTTATTGCGGAACGTAAAAAGTTATGCCAGGTACCGGCCCACATACCGACATATGCGGTCGTGATCCAAATATCCCGTAGAGTTTTTCAAAAATCTTCAAAAAAATTTTGTGCCGTTTTTCTTGCATATTCCGATACGTTTCGATCTACTGAGTTGATTTATCACGTTTTTTTCGTGATCTGAGCGTTAATTTCACCCCAAAAAAAATTTCTAAAAACCCTGAATTTTCATTATTTTCATTGCAAAATTTGAGTTAGAAAATAATTTTTTTCTCCAAAACGGTGACATAGAGAGCAAAACTACGACTTCGATGGTAATCAGGAAGGTAAAACGCATCCGATTATGTAAAAAAATCAGCATCAAAATTTTTGGTCATTTTTCGAAAAAACACCAAGACCCCTTAGTGTTTTTTTAAAAATCATCAAAAAATTTAGCGTTTTTTTTTTTTTGCATATTCGGATTTGATTCGATCTGGTGAGTTGATTTATCGTGTTTTTTCCGTGATTCGAGCGTTAATTTTCCGTCGAAACAATTATTTTTGATTTTATTCAACACTGATTCGTGCGTCGTTTGGTGACAATCTCATGAACTTGGATCGTGTTATTTTCGAGATTTATTTTAGCCTTATTTCTGTTGAAAACGTTATTTTTTCATTTTGATGAAGCAAA
>JAQIWS010000027.1:0-87986 GCA_034696085.1 Stigmatogaster subterranea
TTACGGTTCAGGTGGCTGTTGCGATGTCGTCCACGACTATGACATCAACAACAATTTTTTCGCTCGGCTCTGCGAACTGGTTGTTCACAGACAAGAAATGTTGGAAACTGCTAAAGGAACGAAACCGCAACAACAACAACAACAACAGTTTTTATTATTATCTAAAGAAAGCAGACCGGGAGTCACTCAAATGTGCCGAGAAAAAATTCTCGAGTTGTGTCACGTGGACGTCGGTACCATTTTGACGGAAGATCCGCAAAAAGCTGAATATAAAGAAGCTTTGGAAGAAATACGTAATCAAAACGTAAGCTACTGTTTACGAAGACATTACGAGAAACACGAGAAATTTGTTCAACTCGCCGAGAAGATGAGAAAAAGACGAATTAATACCGCAGCCAGGAGTAAGAACTCGAGTGGAATAATTGTTTACTAACAACGGAGTTTATTCGAAAAACGCGCTAACACTTTGAAATTTATTTCGCGAGTTGTCGACAAAAATATTATCTGTCCTCTAATTTGTAAAATTTTTATTTCGACGCAGAACCGGCGAAGCTGTCACCGATTTTACACCCGGCGATGAGAGAACGTGGAGTCCCGATCGCGACCAGGATACGTGAACCCTTTAGTCACAAATCGCAGGTTAATGCACTTTCGTTAAATTCGGTGAAAAATGAAACGAATATAGTGGAGGTGGGGAAATTTCGCAAATTTACGAATTTTTAAATTAGCGAAATTTCGCTAAATATTGTTTCTTTAAGCGAAATCACGATGGCATTTGTCTTAGGTGTTTCGGAATGTCTTGCCAAACAAAAATACACCTCCTTGCCTGGCCAGACTCACTCTGGATGGAAGCCAAAATATTGGCTGTCAAGTTTAGAGACAAAAATAATCGTCTTTAAGCCAATGGCAGAACCAGCTGATGGTTACTGGAGCGGAAAAATGAATTATTAGACTCAGCATTAAAATTATTCAAATTGACAAAAAAAATGTAATATATAAAAATTGTTTTGTTCGGTGTTAGTAAATTCGAAGTACGATGATAATTCAATTCTGTCTCGTCTTCATTTCTTATCCGTACCATAACGTAGTATTTTCCTGATTTCGTGAATTCGTTTTCTTCCGTTTTCGTCTGTCGAAAATTAAATCAAATTTTTGGTTTCTTCAGTCTGAAGGGACGACGGGTCCTCGAGCTGGTCCAGTTGTTCCCGGTCGAATTCCGGCGCCGAATGCCAAAGGATCCGGTAGTGGCTCTGTGGGGTTCATTATGCCCATGTATACGGTTGGAATCGTGGTATTTTTCATCTACACCGTAATGAAGGTAACTCAAATATACGAGTATTAAGCATCCGATTTTGTTACGTCGACTTCGGAAATCGGCGACAAAATTTGCAACCGGTTAAATTAAAAATAAATATTTTCAGTATTGGAAAAATATTCGAACCACAGCTTTGGTGAGTTTTTTATCGATTGGCTGGAATTAACCGATTTCACTAACAAAATTAATGTCGACTAACGTCGAGTTTACTCTTTATTAATGAATGACAAACTAATTCGTTACACGTTAATTAATTTTGATCGCTAAATAACGGAAAAAATTTGTTCCGTCACCCCGAATTAATTTCAGGTGTTGTTCAAACGAGGAGAAGATCGACAGCCCATGATGAAAGCGTTTAACGTGGATCCGGATTACCGAAAATTTATTCTCAACCAAGATTACTCGAGCGCGGGATCAGTTCTCTCTTATCACGAATACTTAAAAGAAAAGGAAAAGGCAGAAAAATTAATGTCGAAGTCGTTATTGGAAGACGATGACCAAAAATTAAGTAAGTTTAAAAATAAAAATATTGTTTATACGTTCTCGTTTTAGTTTCGCGGCGTTATTTTTAGAATTAAGGTCAAGTTTGACAAAACTGGAACGTTGTAAAATTAATAACTTTTTTTTTTAAGTTTGTAAAAATTGAAAATTGTTGTTAATTAGTGTTCACCGCGATCGAAGGAATCATCGCTGAAATGGATAACTATCGAGAGAAAATCAATTCGAATCAATACGACGAAATACCTCAGGATCACGTAAAATTTGCAATTATTTCGGTAAAACTATTTGTCCGATTAATATCGCTCAGCGACGAAATCGCATTTCTCAGGAAACAGCGGGAGCCGAAGAAATCGTTTGTGAAAAAGAATCGCCGCCGACGATAACGGAAACCAAAGAAAACGGCGTAGAAACGACGATTCTCGAAGATTCTACTAATAAACAGGCTTCGGTCGCCGACGTTCAATCGCTGAGAGATTCGTTGCAAGCGCAGATGTCGCTCGATGATTCCGATCTATTGCCCACGATCCACGAGGATTCGAGATTCGCCGTTGTCGGAGTCGAAACCACCGCCGTGTTCGACGCGCGTGCCTCGACGCCAACGCCGGGTCCTCGTTCCCCTACACCTACGCCGACACCGCGTTCCCCGACTCCTACGCCTTTTTCCCCGTTTCCCAGTCTGGGATTGGAATCCCAAACTCCCACTCCCGTAGAAGAACCCCTTCGAGAAATTGAAATTCCTCGAGACGTTCCCAATATTATTCTAGAAGCGAATATTCCCGCGGACTCGACAGTCACGGTATCGGAGTCGCAGGAAACGATTCGAATGCCCCAAAGTAACGAGGAAGGAGAGAACGGTGAACCGCGAGAAGAAGAAGAAGACGACGACGACGAAGAACAACCGGTGATAATCGCGGGAAAAATGACCATCAGTTTAATCGACGCTCAAGCTAATCACGTGGAAAGTTCGCCAGCATCGTCAAATCCGTCATCACCGAGTGGCAACAGAGTAAGTTAGAACCCGTGAACCCTTCTACAAATTTATCGGTCAATTCGGATAAATGTTACTTTTAAATTAAGACCAATTTTATTTATTTTTTTGAACGAATGTTTCACGCTGTTACGTAGTTGATTAATTAAGCACCTGTAATTTATTTATTTTTATTGTCTTCGGAGAAAATTGTAACGGTCGTGTTGTGAAGAGTTCATTGTAGCAAATTTTTCTCGCGTTGTTTTAAGTATTTACGCGAAATATCGAAAAAGAAAAGAAAAGAAAAAGCAATTTCTGACCCTCGAATGTTTAATCGTTTCGTTGTTCAATGCCTACACAATGCAATTGTGTTGTTCAGAATTTACAGGAAAACTCGTTCACCTTCGACGATGACAATGATTCTAAAACGGTGGACGGTTTGTCGACGACAAAAGACTTTGATATCCTGGGAAATATTCCTCTTCCGTCATCCGACGACCAAGCACCAGCCGCCGCGTCCGAGGAAAGAACGGAAATCGACGAAATTATCGTTAGCGAAGAAATTGTAACCGAAGAAACCACGACGACTATATTTAAAAACGATGATGTAAAAGATGAGCTTAGCAAAGACGACGATCAAAGCGAAGAGGAAGAAGAGGAGGAGACGGAGACGGAAGAAGAGACTGAGGAAGAGACTGATGAGGAGGAGGAGGAGGTAACGAAAACGACGCAACGAAAACCAGATCCTTCCCGTAAAGATCCCCCGAGTCATATTCAGGTATGGTCGTATTGGTGAACATTCACTTATTTAATTTTTTTTCCTTTTTGCCCCGAGAATTTCGTTTTACAGTAGTAAGTCAAGCAGGAAAAAGATAAATCGTTAAAATTATCGAACAATATTGTCATCAACATAGTCAATGCAACTCTTCACAACTCACACTCAAAAAAATTTAATTTTTATTGGATTTAGTTTTTTGCCATTATATTTATTTGAATTTTTTTGTATTTTTTGCGTTTTGAATTTTGAATTTTGATTTTTTTCTCTTTTTTGTTTTTTTTTAATTTTCTCAGCAAAATTGGCTGTAAACACGCAGACACCAATCACCTATACACACAGGTAAAGATTAAATTACGACTTAAAAAAAAAAATCTAATACTATCACTCAAAATAATAAATAATAAATAATAATCAAAACAAAATATTAATCGACTTCTTCGGCATGATCTGATATTAAATTTATTAATCACAACTTTTACACGAGTTAACGGAGCATTAAATTAAATAACAAAAAGTTGGCTGTTTTTCTTATCTCGAAATTTTCTTATCTGTGATTGCACCTTTTTTTTTTTTTTTTTTTTGTAATACTATTTTGAATTGTTTTTCCTGTTTGAATTACTAGACCACAGGAATTTTTTGCTCACTTACACTTTGTACAAATTTTTTCGTTTACTAAATAAACGCTTTTGGACAATCAAAATACCTAATGAGAAAAAATAAATAGAAAGTTAGGTAAATTGTGTCTAATTTTAAAATCCAAATTTTCGCTTTTCCAAGATTTCTTTGGGATTGTTTTAGTTCCAAAGACGGTAAAAAAAATTGTGTACAGAATAAAACATTTGTGTAAAAATTTTACTTTTAAGTATTTTTCGATTTAGGTTTTAAGTTGATTATTTCACGGTAAAAATCAAACGAAACAGTTTTAGGACGTTGAAGATGGGGAAAAAAGTGCTGCGAAGAGGGATAATGAGAAAAAGATATGTCGCAGATGTTATTAAGTGTAGTTCAAAAATAATTGAGGTCTGTTCGAAAAATTAACAATGCAGAAATTCTTAAAAAAGAAACTCGAAACCGAGCGAAAATTTATTTTTGTTGCAAATATAAAAAGAAAATAATTGTAATAAAAAAATTCACTTTCTGGTAAATAATAATAAAATTATAAAATTTAAAGAAAGAAAAATTGTCCTAAATGTACGAACAGTACGTGTTTCAACGAGATATTTAGAATCCTATTAACTTTGCATATTTCGATTGACGCATGACGCGAGTTGCGGGCTTGCGGTGAATAAAATAATTAGATCGGTTCCCAAACGGTGGCGCCACGTGTAATATTATATATTCCAAAATGGCCGACTTATTTTTCCTATACGAGTTCGCTGGTTGAGGTTGTAAGAATGATGTTACGGTATAAGCGTTAATGTAATTAACGTCACGTTATACTCGAGAGTCGATATCTCGAAGAGTACCATGGCGAGACCGTTAATTCCCAGTCAGCAGAAGCTGGCGGAGAAAATCACCATACTCAACGATCGTGGAGTTGGAATGTTAACTAGAATTTACAATATCAAAAAGGTACGATTGTTTTTCTTTGCAATCGTTGGAGCGATAATAATTACCGAATTGTTTAATTATATTCGTAGGCGTGTGGTGATGCAAAGTCTAAACCATCGTTTTTGTCCGAGAAAACGCTCGAATCGGCCATCAAACATGTTGTCCGTCGTTTTCCAAACATCGATACGAAAGGAAGTAGTGTAAGTTTTACCGATATTTTGCAAACAAATTCGTTTAGTGCGCGGAAGTAATTGTACGAATGTCCTGCGCTATTTCAGAGCCAACTACAACTAGTTGCTGCAATCAGGGGCGAAATAATGAAATCGCTGTCGTTATATTATTATACATTTGTTGATTTGCTCGACTTTAAGGTAATGCGTGAATACTCGTTTTATTGAAAAAAAATTAATCTCAAATCATACATACAGGATCACGTTAGTGAAATATTGACGATAATGGATGCTTGTCAGATTTATTTTGATATCGTAAGATTATTTAACATTGACAATATTTTAATTGGACGTTATAATAATAGCACTGTGCTACAACGTGTTTGTTTTCGTTTTTAAGACTTCCTGTTTTGATTTAACCAAAGGCTACTTGGATTTAGTAGTCACTTACGTTTCGCTTATGATTTTATTGTCACGAGTAGAAGATCGAAAAGCCGTTCTTGGATTATTTAACGCAGCCCACGAAATGACTCACGGACAAAGGTATAAAGACATGAAATATATTAAAATAATATGTCGTTTTGATTAAATTATTTAATATTTAATCGTGCAGTGACGCTAGTTTCCCCCGACTGGGCCAAATGATTGTCGACTATGATCCGCCAATGAAGAAGTTGGCGGAAGAATTTGTTCCTCACTCCAACGTACGTTTGGCGTTTGATATTTATTCAGTCAGTTTCTCAATTTCCTTTTTTTAATTTTTTAATTTTTGTTATTGACACACCAGTTACTTTTTATGGCGCTTAATTCGCTTAACAGCGTGTTCCCGAGGAGAAATCTTTCTGCAGAACAATGGCGTTCTGCTCAAATGTTGAGTTTGGTTTCAAATCCAGCTCAAATGTTGAATCCGGCACAAACGGAAACCGTAATATTTTGTAAATTTTCAATTAGTTCTTTGTACTGACAATTGAATTATTTCAGATGCCCTGCGAATGCATTTCTTTGGATGTGATGGAACGATGGATCATATGTAAATATCGATAGCACAAATAATGTATTATTATTTTTTTTCTACTTATAATCGCGATGTCAATTTTTAGTTGGATTCATGTTATGTCATCAGCGTCTATCTCAGCAAGGCGCTTTGGAATTGTGGTCGGGTGCGCTGCAAACGAGTTGGGTAACTACTTTATTTCGCGACGAAGTTCTCCACACACACGCTTACATACAGACTTTTTTTGAATCGATCAAAGGGTAAATAGTTTTTTTATTTTGTTTAAATTAATTCTTTACTAATTATTTACTACGCATTATCTTCATTCTTTCGAAGGTATAACAAGAAAATTTCGGAAGTGAAGGATTTTTACAGTTTTGCTCTGCAACACGCGTAAGGATTAGAATCATTAGACTAAAAACAAAACAAAACCTAAACTAAATTATTTTATTTTAAATATATTTGTAGAGCTCTAATTCACCGAGAGCGGCGAAAATTTCTGCGTACTGCGCTCAAAGAATTGGGGCTAATTCTCACCGATCAACCCGGACTCCTCGGTCCTAAAGTAAGATATCACTGGAAAAATACTAAGTTTTATATAATTACGATTAAGTTGCGCTAACTTTTGCAGGCGCTATTTGTATTCATGGGATTATCATTTGCGCGCGACGAAGTTCACTGGCTGTTACGACATTGCGAAAATCCACCACCGCGACAAGGAAAACGAGCTGCCACGGAGGACCTAGTCGACCGTCAGCTACCAGAGTTGCTTTTTCACATGGAAGAACTCAGAGGTACGTTCCGCGAATACAAACAGACGCTTATTAAAAATTGTGGACTGAACGCGTGTTTGAAATTTCAGCTTTAGTTCGAAAATACAATCAAGTCATGCAAAGATATTACATTCAATTTTTATCCGGCTACGATGCTACCGCTTTGAATCAAGTAATTCAGGTAACTGTTAGCATAAAATATTTATCCGCTTGTTTTTTTAAATCTATGACATTGTGTAATCAAATATTTGCTGAAAATGTTTTAATTGCAAAATTAACATTCGAAGTTTAACAAAAAGTTATAATTTTTTATTGTAGAGAACCGAAAGGAGATTGAAGGTAGTTTTTAAGACATATCGTTGTTTAATATTGAATTTTAACAACCACTCAGTATTCGTCTTTATAATATTCAAGTAACGGGCGTAAATATAGGATTTATTAATCCTACGTATTCGTACCAAGTGTCACATTAGAGGCTGGCGAAGAATGTATGCTCGGCATGCTTATCCATTACTACGCAAACGGAATAAAAATTTCCGATATTTGATAGTGTGAACGTTAAAACTGGGAGGTTGTTAAAACGTCTTAATTTGTCGGCACTAACACGATTTACAATTTTGTGTTTCTTTAACTGACCCTGGTATTTGCACGCAGTCGTTACAGGTTTGTCCCGAAGACGAATCATTAATCATGTCGTCGTTGTGTAATACAATATCGAATTTAAACGTGAATCAAAGTAAGAATATTGTTACTGAAATTCATTTAATCCTGCGAATGATGATTATTTTATTTACGTTAATTTTTTTTTACAATTTTTCAGTTGAAAACAATGAATTTTTTGATTTCCAAGGGATTCGATTGGATTGGTTCAGACTGCAGGTCATTCTCGAACATTTTACATATTTCCAGCTAAATGTAACGTGCTACTTTTGTATATTGTGACAGGCGTATACTAGCGTCTCGAAGTCGTCAATGAGTCTGCACGAACATCGAGATTTAGCTATTCTGATGAATACTATAAGTTTTCACACAAAAATGGTTGACTATCTGGATGAAATGCTTACAGAAACATCGGATCTGTCATTATTTTGGTACGTCGTTACGCGGTTGTTATTAAGCACATTTGTGTAATTCTGTGATTTTTTTTGCATGCAGTTTTTTTAGTAAAAGTTTTGAAGAACAATTCCACATGTGTCTGGAATTTCCAGCTCAGAATCGTTACATAGTTTCGTTCCCTTTAATTTGTGGGCATTTTCAAAATTGTACTCACAAACTGTGCCCAGAAGAAGTGAGTTTATCGAGCCGTCTATTTTGAGAATTTTAGCATTGAATTTGACTTGATTTAACAGCGTCATCATATTCGCGAACGAAGTTTGTCTGTGGTAAACATGTTTTTGGACGAAATGTCTAAGGAAGCTAAAAATATTATCACTACAATTTGTGACGAGCAGTGCAATCTTAGTGATAAGGTAAAAAAATTTTATTGCGAAGAAATTTTATTTATTACTAATTTATCAATCAATGTAATTTAAGTTGCTCCCCAAACACTGCGCTCAACAAATAGTTCAAGCAGTGAATAAGAAAAAACGCGACAAAAAGGCAAAAGTTTTTCAAGAACCTGACAAGCCGGGTTTGGAAAGTTATCGAAAAACGCGAGAAGAATTAACGACGTGATTAAGAATATTGATATTTGTTTCGAATTTAAACGTCACTGTGTCTATTTTCAACTTTCAGTATGGATAAGCTACACATGGCGCTCACTGAACTTTGCTTTTCGATTAACTACTGTAGTACTATTCATGTTTGGGAATACACGTTTGCTCCTCGAGAATATTTAACTCAGCATTTGGAGAATAGATTCAATAAGTAAGGCGCCGTTAATTTTCTCAGTTAGGTTTGCTTAAAAGTTTTTTTTTTCGCATTGCAGAAGTCTCGTCGGAATGATGATGTACAATTCAGAGACTAACGAAATTGCCAAGCCGTCTGAATTGCTAAATAGTGTTAGAGCGTACATGAGCGTATTGCAAAGCATCGAAAATTACGGTATAGCGTAAATTTGAATTTTCAGTGCGTCATTTTCTTGATAATGACGTACTGTAATTAATCTAATAGTTCACATCGACATCACTCGAGTTTTTAATAACGTTCTGCTGCAACAAACTCAACATCAAGACAGCCACGGAGAAAAGACTATTACGTCCCTCTACACTAATTGGTTAAACGAATAACAGAAATAATTTAATAATTTTAAGGAAATCAATGGTATAATGTTTTCATTTAGGTATCTGGAGGTCCTCTTGCGGCGCGTGAGTGCTGGACACATCGTGTTTTCAAATAATCAACGTGCGTTTGTCAGCATTTCACCAGAGGGTCAGTTACCATTTAATCCAGAGGAATATTCGGACATCAGTGGTTAGTAATGACCGCGGCATTACTAGTGATTAATTTTTGTCATGGATTTTATATCTTATTACAGAATTACAAGCGCTGGCGGAATTGGTTGGTCCATACGGGATGAAATTTTTAAACGAGTCTTTGATGTGGCACATTGCGAGCCAAGTGCAAGAATTAAAGAAACTGGTTGTTATAAACAAGGACTATCTTTTGGCCCTGAGGTCGAATTTTGATAAGCCTGACCAAATGAAAGATCTCGTTAAACGACTTCAACGTACGTTGAAAATGTTTTTCAAAATTCTTTCGGTTACGCCTATATTATTTTTCAGATGTTGACAATGTTCTTCAAAGAATGACTATCATTGGTGTGATACTCTGCTTTAGAAAGTTAGCTCAAGACGCATTGTTCGACGTAATATTTTCTGCTTTTTTTTGTGTATGTGATGTTTATTGTCGATAATAATTTTGTATAAATCCTTTACGCAGGTATTAACAAATCGCATTCCATTTTTGCTGAGTTCAGTGTTGGATTTCAAACACCACATTCCAAATGGAGACTCCACAGTAAGTTTCAGAGATATACTGCTACAGCGTTATCAATACAAATTTACTATTTTCTTGTACTGACCATTATTTTTCATTTTTGTTTATTCGCCCATCATAGCTTGAACATATCAGGCAACAGGTCAGCTCTCATTTTATAGTGATTGTTACAGTTATTGTCCCGTTTCATTAACAACACATTGCATGAATTCACGAACTAACGAAAATCATGTTGTTTTAATGTTGAAAAATTGTAACTCGTAAAATTAATTAATTAATTATTGCATTTTATTTTTTTAGATTATTTGTGAAATGGCTTCTGCGGCTGGTCTTCCTTCTAAAGTGGATCCTGCACTAGTTACTGCGTTAAGATCGCAGAAAAATGGTCCGTATGTGAAAATTTATAAAATAAGATTCATTTTCATCGCGAGATTGCGTCTATACAGAGTTGGCTGAAGACGAATATCAAATTGCGTGTCTGTTGATGGTATTTGTAGCAGTATCTTTGCCAAAATTAGCACGAAATGATGGTTGCTATTACAAAGCTTACTTAGAAGGTATCGTAACTGTAATTTACTTTAACAAAGTATATTCGAGCGCTAATATAATCCGTCTTCGATTAAGGTCACGCCAATAACGTTCACTGTTTGACAACAGCCGTCAATAGTATTGCTGGAGCTTTATTTGCTTTGTGTGGCCACGGTGACATCGAAGATCGTCTGAAAGAATTTTTAGCCGTACGAAGCGAGAAAAAAAAATTAGTTTTGGAAATACGTGAACAACCGGCTTAATTTTTATCACGTTAACTTTTTAGTTAGCGTCATCTAGTCTACTTCGATTGGGTCAAGAAACGGACAAGGAAGCTGTGAGAAATCGTGAATCGGTTTATTTACTTTTAGATCAGGTACGTAACATTAGTTGCGGGCTCGATGAAAATTGACTAAATTAGTAATATTTTGCAGCTGGTTCAAGATTCTCCTTTCTTGACGATGGATTTACTGGAGTCGTGTTTCCCGTACGCTCTTTTACGGAATTCTTACCACGCAGTTTACAGGGCTGATAATGTTCAGGGATAGATTTGTCTCATTCCTCTTTTTATTTACAATTTTAATCTCGTGTTCGGCTAAAAGCACCGATTAGTGAAATTTTATTAACAGGAAGTTGCTTAATATGTATTTTTGGCGTTTAATTTGCGTGATATTTGTGTCGTAGCCGTATAAATTTTTTTTTTAAATAATCCCGTTCATAAGAAAAATAATCAAATATATCGTGTAATGCTACATCAGCAACTTAGATTTATTGTACTGAATGTTTTTTACTATTGTATCTACTATAAGTTACAAAATAATTAAAGTAGTTTTCGTAAACCATTCGCACAAATGGAAGAAATTTTAATTTGATTTTTTAATATAACGAAAGCGGATTGAGCGCGACTACGTTTTTCTCTACTTTTATGCCTAAAGCGCTGTCGAGCGGGTCGCTTTCTGCGATAACCTCTGTCGTCGGTAAACGGCAATAAATCCGCGCTTAGTGCGCTCGTACGTTAGATAAGCCGTATACCTTTGTCAAATTAGGAAATAACTCTAAGTTTAAGCGGGTGACTCATTTTTTTTCGCGAACTTTTAGCGTAAAGTGTTTCGGGCCGATCAGCTAAAGTACGTGCTCGGCAGTGTCGTTCGTAAACAAAACTGTTTAAACCGGTAATGCTTATAAACGTGCTTTATTTTACGTGTCGAGAGTCGTTTGAAAACTCGACCTGACGCACCGCTTTAACGTTGAGCTCATGAAAACGTCACAATTTTGGTATATCATCTCGTTAGCCGATACGGTAATCGTACGTAACACGTCGAGATTAATAATGTACATGATTAATTGGTCGAGTATTTTTATGCCTTCGGAGAATCTTACCGCTTACCTCATTTTCCTGTATTTCAGACTACGAATTTGTACAAACTCGCGTAAAATAATATCCGCGACGATCCACGATCAGCCGTAGTGAATCAGTTTACTTATTATTTATGGTATAAATCAGCTGATGAAGAAAATTGTAGGCTGGTGTAGTACGTTTATTTATTTCAATCGTGCGGTAGTGAGAAATCACTTTAATCATTTCATCTTTTTACACTCGTAGGTGAGTTGATTGCGTGGTTGGTGTGTTTTTTTTGTTTGTTTATTTGTTTTTGTTTTTGTTTGTTTTTTAACGAGACGTGAACATTTTTTTGTTGTTTTATTTTTTCATTATCTGTTCTTTGCAATATTATTTATTTCAAAGAATGTATAAATTGTTTGATTATCGTTGTAGATTTTAAAAATTAGTTTCACGTAGTTAAAAGTCTACAGAATTAATTGCTTCAAAAGTTTGATGTACTTTTTTTTAACTATGTATTTTTATTTATTTGGCAGGGTACTAAACTAATGGTTTCACTCTATAAATTAAACGATGGATGATAGCCGAATGGAAGTAAATTTAGAGTGTTTTGATGACTCTGATAGTAACTCGCATCCTGTAGGATCAGAAGGGGATAATGTCGGAACAGTCCAAACTCAAACTCAAAATCAAAATGAATGTGAATGTAAAAGTAAGCGTGGTGATATTGCAACGAGTGATTTAAATTACGAATTGCAACAAAGTGTACGAATCCTCAACGATATCATGTCCGGATACAACAAGGGAATTAATCAACAATTTATGAATTCCATCGAATCTTCAAAAAGTGTGGATAGCCGCGATTATTACGACGTCATTAAAAAACCAATGTGGTTAAAAAAGAGTGAGTATTTCTGAATATAGATAGATGCAATCGTAATAACTTTTGAAAGTTTTTCAATTTTGTTTGTTTTTTGGTTCGTGTAGTTAAAGAAAAATTTATTTCCAACGAATACAGCAACATAACTGAATTTGTCGGCGATATGAGACTGATGTTAGAAAATTGTTATCGCTATTTTGGACCAGATCACGCTGTAACCAAAAAAGGAATTAAATTGGAAATGATGATGGAACAAAAACTGGCCTTGTTGCCTCGAGAATTGCGTGAAAAAACCACTTTGGAAATGACGTCGGGAAAGGCAGCGTGCGAATGGAGTGGTGAAAAAATAATTTTCGCGTAAAATCGTTCCGGTGTAATTTTAAACATTATTTAATTTGAAGGCACTCGCAGGAAATCGATTCGTTTAGGAAGTGGTGAGGTTTCTTTGATTCTGCACAGCGTGCGGCATGAAAAAGCTTTGCGGGACAAAGAATTACGAAAGAAAAAAATTGAAGAAAGAAAATGGGAAAAAGAAGGCAAAGAAAAAGAAGTGATCGAATGGGAAGAACAATTATTAGCCGACCCCATCAAAACACAAATGAAGGCATCGTGGGAGGTAATACTATTCATCTTCGATCGCAATAATTAAACTTTACGATTTATTACTCGTTGCAGCTACCGCAAATCGGACATTTCCTTTATTTATGTCAATCAACATTGAATACTCCAGAAGTGCCTCAGTACGAATTAGAAAGAATTTTACTTATGCCCAAAGAAGCAATATTATTA
This sequence comes from Stigmatogaster subterranea, assembly GCA_034696085.1. Lineage (NCBI taxonomy): Eukaryota > Metazoa > Arthropoda > Chilopoda > Geophilomorpha > Himantariidae > Stigmatogaster > Stigmatogaster subterranea. The sequence continues at coordinate 13,523 of JAQIWS010000027.1, forward strand.
TCCAAGATTATGACGTCGTTGCTTAGTTCCCCAAATCAGAGAACTCAGTACGTATTACTTATGTTGTTATTACTTATAGTTTGTGTGATATCTGTTTCAATTTAATTACGTGTACCGTTACAGACTGGATAAAAAACCTTTGATGTCCTACCGCACATGGACTGAGAAATTAAAAAATAAAGTTCAGACGTGGTATAAATTTTACTCCGCTAAAGGATACAGCGAACAAACAGTAAAGTTGAATATTTTGTTATTTTTCTTTGTACTTATAGCGCTATTATTTTAATTCTTGCAGGTATTTGATCAATTGGGTATAGAACCTCAGTTTTTTAATATATTAGGTTCGGTAAATCCATTAGAAGAAAAATGTTTTCACGAGTTAACTTTTCGTCAAAGAATTTGGCTGTTGAAAAGCGTTTGTGATTTTATTCTTGTACGAAATTTAAAATTAATTGTTCACTCTCCTATTTGGATTTAATATATTTAATTGTGTTTAGCATAATCACAAAACTATTCAAGACGTGATTGCTGAACATCCGTTTTCTGATCAACGTGATTACTTGCTGGGTGAAGACGAAAAAGGAAATCGTTATCTGCACTTTCCGCAATTTTGCGGTCAAGATGTCAGAATTTATCGCCAATCGAAATGGAAGACGCCGATACTGGAAATTCCACTATCAGCCATCAAACGAGAAAAACAACGAAAAATTCGAAGAAAGCAACAGAAATTAGCAGTATGTTGAAAAATAGAAGCTTTCAGTTTACTGAATTGCGTCTATTATTTAATTTTTATTTGCTACTTTATTACAGAAATCGAGGAAAATGCGAGAGTCGACTGTGAATACAAATTACTCCAACTCAGGTAAAAGTACAGGACAACAGAGATTATCACGTCCCAGCCGTCTTAGACAGGTTAAAGGGTTAGCTAAACTTAAAGATAACGGTATAATTTAAACTAAATCAACATTTTTTGCACGAATGCAGATTATTACACCCGTTGTAAAAATGAATATCAAACCAGCCGACAACCGCCAAGAAAGTGAGGAGTCCGAAGAGCAATCTTCTACAGACAACGATTGTGACGACGATGTTTGTGAAGGTCACGAACAACAGGAGAATGACAATGACGTTGCAGATATCAGGAAATTTGAATTAGTCGTCGATAGTATAGAGTCTTTACGAAGTTTGATCAAATCCTTTGCCGAGAAAAAGTTCGAGTGGAAAAATAAGAAAGTATGCGATTAATGTATTTTTAGGTTTAGTTACACTAAATAAATAAATAATTTTTTTTTTAAAACAGCGTGGAAATCGAATTCGGACATCGAACAATGCAATATTGTACGACAGACTACGCAATTTGTTAGTGGAATTGGAACCGTGGGAATTAAAATTGGATCTCTCGGTTAAAAGAAGACGAAGTAAACTTCACAAAGAGTGGTTAGAACAAAGGACAAAACTGTGTAGAAAACGGAAAGAAGAAGAGGAAGAAGAAGACGAAGAGGAGGAATCTACTAACAGCGAAGATGAAGAGGAAATGACGTGGTCGAGTGAAGAGGACGTCAGAACTGCCTCGGAGAAGGAGAATGAGGAAAATTTATCTAATTGCGAGGATGTGACAATAAATGAAGAAGAGAGTGCGTCGTTGTCGTCGGACGAAACAACTTCGTCGAGTGATTTTGAACCGGAATTAAAATCTCCGCTCCGTCGAAAACGAAAACTGGAGGAGGTACAGGTCAGTGCAGAGCAGACCAGTTCGGGAGAATTGACTAGCGAGGAACGAGATCATCCGACATCGTCCGTCGTTTCTCGCCAGAAACGAGTCAACGACGACAAGTTGCCTAACGGAGCGGCTAAAGGATTGTTGTTGTCTCATTCGCAACAAAACAATGCATCTCAAGCTAAAGAACTTTTTGCCTGGGAAACGTTACGCCAAATCCTCGTTAGCCCACAAAAAGAGAAAGAAGAAAGTGATGAAAAAGAACGGACTAAAACTGCTTCGCAAGAAGCTTACCACGATACAATACGAAGTCTGTTACTCACTCAACGACCCAAACCTCAACCTCTACTTTCCAACGACTCCGGCGTCGGCAGCGAGAACAAATCGTTGAAGAAAGAACGAAACGACGGAGAAATCAAACGGAATAACGCTGAGGTTAACGCATCCGTCCATGTGTCCACGGGTCAAAGATCGTTAGTTTCGAAAAGACAGTCTACGTTGTCTATTCAATTACCTAATATTAAATTAAACGAATCGACGACGCCCCTTTTAACACCTCAGTTGATTCTCACACCCAGCGGAAGTTTTAATAAGCCTTGTTCTACGCCCCAGGCAAACAAATCGTTTTCTCCAACCGTTCAGCAAGGTCAACAAGTCTTGACTTTGGCTTCTACTTCGGGAACTCCGAAATATTTGGCTAACGTCGTCGGACCCAACGCTCAGTTCACTCATTATCAACTCGGAAATCCCAGTGCTAAAAAATCGACGAGTCCGTCTTGTAAATCGCCGTCGTCGAGCGACGGCAGTATCCTCAAAGCAATCGTTACCAATCCTACAACGCCTTCAAGTGCCGATCAAACAAAAACGATCTTTATACCAGCCGTGGATCAAAAGGGAGCGCCGGTTTATCTTAAAGTGATCGCCGCAAAATCAACGCCCACGGACGGAAACAACACTCCCACGACGATAGTTGTCGGTCACAATTCCAATAGCCGTTCGGTACAAAGCGAGTTTCAATTCGTGCAACAAATTTCACCGATCGCGCCATCGACCTCTTCGCCGGTAATTGGAAATAAATCGCCTCTGCCGAAAAGCCCCCTTCACGTATTGACCGAACCTCCACCGTTGGCACCGATCGGATCGGGCCCCAAACTAAAGGAGGCGTCTGTGCCTGGAGTGCCTGCAGTACGCCACGTCAAGATTCTCTCTCAACCCCCGCCTTTAGCGCAAATTGGAACTCATCAACCGAGAAACCCTTTTCTCCTTCCCAGGACTCCTACGTCTCCCCTCAGACCTCCGACTACGGTGGTGCTCAATTCGACGAAATCGCCCACATCCGGGAATTCCCCGCAGTGTGCTCTAGCTTTCGAATCGAAAGCTAGTGGCGTTCAGTCGTCGGTCGTCCAGTCTATTTCTTCGCGCTTGGTGATGCTAAGAAGCGGACAAAATCAAGTTCTCGGAATGGTGTTGGATAATGGGCAAGTGGTTCCGGTAAACTTTCAGAACGATGCGAAAGAACAATCGCAGGTTAATTCGCCAGTACCAGTGAGATTAGTACCGCTGATTAATAAAAATAGTGGTAAAAATGAGGATAATACTCCGGAAAACGGAACACTATCTAGCTGAAATTGCGTGACTTAGTAATAAATAATTTATTTTCATTATTTTCATGGTTAATATATATTATTGTTTCGTTATATATATATATATATACACAGTATATTTCGTTAAGTAAATGATGGTTGTAAATCAGACTTAAATTTCATTATTTACGAATACGTGGAAAGATTAATTTAGTTACCATTATTTTTTTTAATTTTGTGTTTGTGTTTGTGTTTAGGTAGGAATAAGCATATTTACGCTACATTTACTATTTTTATTTTTGTGGTTTAATCGCGTGTTGTTCAGTAACATTACTCTTATAATATTACACGATTTTTAACAAATGCATTCCGTATTCGATAGACCATTGTGTTAGTTAAAAATGAAAGATTATAACAGAATGGTTCGATTAAAAATGTTTTAAAACTTAAAAGTCGTAGGCGCAGTTATTATTTTATTAATAGGGGGAAGTGTAATATAATATTTTCTGTTAAATTCATTTGAGATTGAGCAGTAAACTGAGGCCATCTATCGGAAATATTCGAAAGCGCTGAAAAATTAGCGCTGAAATTTAAGATATTTACGGCGATAATGTCTTATTTGTAAAGATGGTTTACGGTAATAAATAGCAAACCACTTACTTTTTTAACATTACAAACGGCGAAAAATCTAATCGACAATAATTTTTTCCTTTAGTGAGCGATCACCGCAACAAATTGCATTATGCAAATGTCTGTACGCAGATTTGCAAATTTTTACTCCGTGATGAAAAAAATTGTTACCAATCGCCTCTGTACTTAAGCGCAAAGCGCACGATTCCTGCCGAAAACGATGGAGCGAGTATAGATGGAATTTGTCGACGTTAGTTTATTTTCTCGATCCAGAGTCCACCGCACCGTGTACGACAGGTATGATTACATTAAAAAATCTTAAATCAAACCGATAACAGTCGTAAAAAATTTCAGAGGTAAATTTTCTATTTTCTACGGGTAGATCAGATTCGTCGACCAAAGGTTTCGAGAAATGCCGACGGTAAAAGAGCCCCGTAATACGACGTCGGGTGCATTCCCGGTTTTCAATCGGTGGACATCTCATCGGACTGTCAAAAAAATTAATTTTACGCGCTTAAATAGTCACGTAGAAAAATCGCTGGTCGAGTGCACCAGCATTTCGTTTACAAAATCTCAATCAAAGTCTTCGACCACTTTAGATCAAAGCGTGATCGAGTCGTCGATGCCCGTTAAATTGAGAAAATTAAACCGACTAAACAAACGTAAACAGTTTACTCCTCGAAAAAGTCCTCCCTTAGAAGACCCGAATTTCAGAGGAATTACGTTTAATTTAAAATTACAATTGAAAGGAAACGAATCTAAAATAACAATTCCGCATTTCTACAGGTAACGACGATTCATCTATCGCCAATATCTTTTCATAGAATAAACTTTGCTTTTCCTTAAGCGGTCTGTGCAAGTTACCTCGCGGACCTAAATCCTACGTTTGCGAAAACGCCGACGATAAACACTGCGCGTCTTGTGGGACGAACAAGACTCCGTTGTGGAGGGATGCGGAGGACGGCACTCCGTTATGCAACGCTTGTGGAATTCGGTACAAAAAGTACCGAGAACGGTGCAGTAACTGTTGGCGAGTTCCACGAAAAGACGGAAAAATTCGCGTACGTTGTTCTTGCAAGTCTTTGCAGTGACTTAACTTAACCGCCTTAAATAACCACGATGTTCGAGAAAATAAAAGATTATTTTCACGGATGAAATTGTCCCGGACAATTTCGCAAAATTTATTTGTCCGCGTACATTATTATTTTAATTCACGTTTGCTGTCAAGCCGCGATGATGTTTGACCTCCGCGCAAAATTTAGTTCAATTTGTTACCGGTAGATATCGCTCGTCGCATTTAGGTCCAGTCCATACGGCATTCGTGGTCCTGCATCTGCGTGACCATCATAGGCCTATTAAACGTCAGTGAGCGGTAGGACGTTTCGACATCAATCGTCAATTTTACGCCGACGAGTTAAGTGAGGTTAGATACTTTTGCCAAGTGAGAGTATCTTTACGCAACGTGTCAACATCGAACGAGTTTGAGCGCGAGCCAAAAATCTTTTTTTCCTTCTCCATCAAATCCGATCTTCATTCATTCGTACGCTACGTTGACAACGATCGCCCGTACTTCACGACCGGTGAGTGGATTCCGATAAAATGGAAAATTTGGAAAGCTCGTCACCCGATACCACGCCCGATACCGAAGGTTCACCCCTGGGATGCGAACATTACAAACGAAAGTGTCAATTTGTGGTAAGAAACGTTGTCGTAATTTTATATTCGTGCATTTGTTTGGTTTGAATGGCGTTTTTTCTCAGTTTTTGGCAAAGACGAGAACCGTTTGTATTTTAAGCTTTCGAGTCGCTGCCGTGAAAGTTGCTTAATCATTTTTCACGATAAAAAATTGAGGCAAATAACCTTAAACCTCGCTAACGCACGAATTTCCAGACGGAGACCGTAACTTATAAAAAAAAGTTTTTAATCCAAAATTTTGTCAATTTGTGTTTAGACGCCGTGCTGCAAAAAATTTTACGTTTGCCGTTTTTGTCACGATGATAACGAAAATCACGCGTTAAACCGGAAAGAAGTTACTCAAATTCAATGCTTGAAATGCTTAACCGTGCAAGAAGTAATTATACAAAAAATACATTTGCTATTCGTAATTACCCGCATAACCCCAAAGTGATTTAAATTATTTTCCTTTCCTTTTTGCAATCAAATTTGTCAGGTTCGTCAGACCTGTCGTAAATGTGATTCGACTTTCGGTAATTACTTTTGTTCCTTCTGCAATTTATTCGATGATGAAGACAAACGACAGTACCACTGCAATGGCTGCGGAATTTGCAGGTGATTATTTTTTGAAGGTGTCTTCAGTTTGAACCGTTCGTCTTATTTACAATTATTGTATTCAATAACGTTACAGGGTTGGTGGGCGCGATAAATTTTTTCACTGCGATAAGTGCGAAATGTGTTTTCCGATACGAATGCAAAATAACCACAAGTGTTTGGAAAAAGTATCTCGATCGAATTGTCCCGTGTGCCTCGAAGATCTGCACACGTCTCGTATCCCGTCGCACATTTCTCCCTGCGGTCATTTTATTCATCGCACCTGTTTCGAAGAATTGCTGAAAAATGGGTGAGTCAAAAAACAAACAAAAACGCAAATTTGTCAAATTTTTAGCGAATAATGTTTATTCGGGTAGAAATTACGCGTGTCCGATTTGTGCCAAATCGATGGTCAACATGAGTAAAGTTTGGGAGTACTTGGATACTGAGATATTAAATACTCCGATGCCCGAAGATTTTCCCGTGTGGATTTTATGCAGAGATTGTCATCAGGTAATTATTATTGACATTTCCAAGTTCAATTATTATAATGAGATTGTCCGTTTTTGGGTGTGCCTTACACAGCAAAGTGAAGTTTTATTTCACGTGCGAGGACTAAAATGTCAAGCGTGCGGTAGTTACAACACTTGCAGAACTAAAAATCCTTCCGGTAAGAATGCTTTGTAGTAATTGAATAACGATTAGAACGTGGAATTATTCCATCATTTCAGGCGAAGAAACCCGTCAAAGTGACGACGAAAACGATCAGCCCGCCGATTCTACTCTTAGTTAAAAATTAATCCGTTCTATTCCGAAGTTATTCAAGTATACCGTTCCTTTCATGGAAAATAATTAATACGAACTTTAAATAATTCTGGTTAAAAAAGATAAATTATTCAGTTTTTAACGGTGTGATTTTTATTTCATGAAATAAATACGTTTTGTTTATGGAAAATAGACGTATCGATTGAACATCATTTGTCCTTTGTCTGCTTCGACGAACGCGGAGTCTGGTGGCATCGTTTCGTTTCGTCCCCAGTGCGGCTTATAAGGAAACAACCCTTCTTGGGATACGTTGTCATCCGGACCAACTTTACCTTCGCTGCAAAGATTTTTCAATCTTTGCCTCGCCTGCGAAAGAGAAATTTATTATCCCGAAATTACGACTCGTGAGTTACGAGGAATTTACTTCAGCATCGCCAAAGTATCGTAATATCAAGACTGCAGCTCCCAGAAGAATATTAGTGATGATGAAAATGAGCAGTAACGTTTGTTGTCCGTCTTCCATGCCCAGCATTCCGCATACCCAAGACGCCGACAAAAGAGCGAGTAATAACATTACGACCCAACGAGTCATTTGCATCACTCTACGGCAAAACGAATGGATCGTGAAAATGCATCTACAGTACGTTATTTGCGATTTTGTTTTACCCTTCTCTGGTATAACTTTCCTCATCCACTTCGTAATTTGTCGATGGGCGAAAACACACGCTGAGCAAAAGTAAACACAGACCCACAGCGCCGAGAATGCCTATTGGTACCGCACTCGCGTACAGCAGATCGCTGTCCGATGGTCGGATCCAACATCTGCTCGAGATTATAACATCATGTTTATTTAGTAACGTGTTAAAAGCATCGTTAGCTCGTCTTACGGATAACGCGTTGGATAATTATCGAATAAAAATCCGGCGGATGCTCCGATGGTAATCAGGGGAGGAACTGTTTAACGCAAAAGTAATTTTTAAAAGTGATTGATAAAACGGCGTTAAGTTACGATTTAATACGCACTCCATCCTAGAATGAAACAGTGCCAGTTTTTCTGAAGAATTCCGACGGGAACGTACGTCGTAGTTGCTTTGGCGATGCAAATGGCTTCCACAAACAAGAAAGAAAAGCAAGCGGTGTAGAAAAAATGGATACAAATGGCCATCGATTTACAGTCCAACTAAGAGGCGAAAAAACGGCAATGAAGTTTAAACCGGGATACTAAAAGGTACGTAAATTAGTGCTAAGAATGGATAACTTAAAACTTAAGTTATCCGATCTTGGAAGATTTGTCTTATTATACCAATGTTGAATCTAATGCCCAAATGAGAAAAAGGCAATGAACTACGATCAAGCACATCTCGAAACCTAATTGCGCGCTGACGTCTCGGTAAACGTACATTCTGAAAATATAACATTCTCAGGTTTTATCGATTTAAACGTCGGGGAAAACTTGCCTGCTAATGATAAATAAAATCAAGGCGATTCCTAAAAGACCGACCAACGTAGCGCAACCAATTATGTGGAATGTTTCTAAATCTTCGGGAAACGTTACGTTTTTCTTAGAAGATTCCTGAACGAGAAAAATTGAATATTCTTAAGTCACACAATTGGCAAGTTTTTCGAGCGTGCTTAGTAATTATTTGCGGTTTTAATTGTGCGTGAAAATTTTATTTTTTCCCCGCCTAACGATGGGTCTGGGGAAATTGTATTATCTTGCTTTGTACGTGAGCGTAGTAAAAGAAAATGTGTAGCAATATTTAGCATCAGAAACGATTATTCGTACGGGTGGTACTGGCTGAACCGCTTGGGCAGCCTCCGCCGACGGGGTCGTGACTTGCACCAAAGTAGTCGTTTCTGCAAGAATTTTATAGTTTAATTAGCGATAGCCTCTCGAATCTCGATTATACTTACGTTGCGTAGATGCTTCGATAGTCATCGTTTGTCCAGTCGTTTTACCCGCTTCTGACTTGAGTTTTGATTGAATGAGCGGGGTGACGGAAGTTTTGTATTTCGTTCCGGGTCGTAGTTCTGTCATTACGGCAGAAGTAGTGGTGACGACTTTTGATTTTGGTTGCGGACTACGTTTCGATCGGACATCGTTCGCTTCCATTGTCACTTTATAATGAGACACGTCCCAGGATTTCGGAGAAGACCACGAGATACTGACCGTCGTCTCTGTCGTTTCGACGACGCTCAGCTCGTTGACGGGTAAAAGAGAAACTGAAATAGGATAATGTCGAATTTTAGAAGTAATTTATCAGTTGGCAGGTCCGCCCATGAATAATTACTTTCGATCGGGGCTTGGCACAGAGTATTCAATTGTTTTTCGCAGGAATCGATTAAAACATCTTGCGTCGTCGGAACCACCTTCCTACAGCTACCACCGTCTTAAAAAAATAGTAATAATTAGTTTATAAAAGTAATCTCGCTAAAAGGAGTAAAGTTTTTTGGTCTTTTATTTTTTTTTTACCTGGTTCTTTACCACCGAGCCAAATTTCTTTTCCAATTTCGTTGCTGATCACGGAAGCGAGAAGTTGCGCGTGGTTGTCAGAACCGTCGACTAATGATCCTTCTTTCGAACATTTTTTTATCGCATTCTCCCACGAAAGATCTTGCGACAAAAGCTGATAGCAAAAGATTCCATTTTGCCGTTGCGCTTTTTCGCACTGGGGCACTAGATTCCCGCAAAAAAAAATTTCGCATTGAAATCGAAGTCGTAATTTGTACATATATTTCTTATACCGGTGGTTAGAACAAAAGTATCTTTATCCTTTCCATCGTCCGTGTCTATGACGACATCGTACTCCTCGTTAAACTTCAATCCGAACACGGTCAATTGACTCGCAGTTCCTTTGAATTCTAATTTTTTAGCAGAATTATCTTTGGGAGTCAAGGTAATTTTACAAGCGACGTTATCTTGGCCTTCCCGTATTTTTTTGCTCCATTTGATGTTTAGCGCACCGTCTCGAGTCAAAACTGTGTCGACGTTTTGCTCTTCTGCAAAATAATTTTAACAACATCGAATCACGAGATGATGATTTTTTCATTAACTTACTCGTCATTTCCGATGTCTCGGCGTGAGTGCTCACGTTCAGATCTGTGAGAAACGAATCCACTACAAATTTATACTCCGTTTTTGGCAGTAAATTGTCCGCGAGAACTGCGTGCGCCGTCTTCACCGTCGTCACTTTGCTACAAGTTGACGGTGCTTCGACCGTACATTTGGAAACTTCGAAATGGGTCGGTTGCCATCCTTTATTTGGTGGAGTCCACTGTAATAGAATCCGACTCGAAGAAAGGATCGTCGTCTTCAAGTTCGTCACCGGAGCAGTGATGGCTAAAACAACATTCCCGTTACGGTCGCATTTCGAGAAAATTTTCGAGTGGGTTACTTACTCGTCAGTCGAAACTTGCAAACGAAAGGCTGCTGGACGTGACAGCGGGAGCCTTCCCAAATAAACCCATCACCTTCGACGTAAGAAGTCTGCAGGCAGCACGAATCGTTCTTGAAGTTTCTCAGTTTCGCGGCGAAACTCCAGCGCAGTCCGTCGACCCACGTATTTAAAGCTGAAGAATAAACGAATGCGATAAATGAGATACGAACCGACCGAAATTTCGTGAGTGAAAAACACCTTTTCCTCCGCAGTTGGTTCCTCCGATCCAGAAAGATTCTTTATTAATGGCCATTTTGGAAATTAACTCGTGCTCGTCATAGTTGATTACGCTGGTTAAATGTCCGCCTTGTTTCTCGCACATTTTTATAGCGTCCGGCCAACTCAACTCACGCGCGTTGTACGAATACACGTGGGTCGTTGCTCCGTTTCTGATATACTTGTGATTGACGGAACCTAGTTTATCAAATAATCGCGTTTAAATCTTACCGCGAGGTACCACGCGTGAGCACGCGGTACGCAATGTTTACCAACGTCCAAACGACTTCTCCCGCATTGGACGGTGATGTCTTTGAAGTGGCAGAAAAGGACGAAATCGTAAACGTCCTCGAAAGATGGTAGATCGATATTGAAATATAGTTCTCGGAGGACGGAGGTGTTGGCAGATTTTTCATTGGCTTCGTTCGTCCACTGAACCGTATATCCATCGGCCGGTAAGGTCTTATCGCCCTTTCGAACCACGGCTCCTTCCCATTCGATCTTGATGATTCCGTTCCAATCGACGAATGAGTTTACGTCCACGGAAGTGACAGCTACAAAATAGTTCTAAATACCCGTTTGGCATTTCTTGGTTTACGCGTGTACTTACCGCCAATTGAAACTGCAATAAGAATAAAAAATAAAAATAGAATTAAACTGGATTCTTCTATTTTTATATCGTAGACGTGTACTCACGTAAATGAAATTGCGCTTTGAACGCGTCCTTTCGATTTTCGCTTCCGAAAGGAATGACGATCACGGAGTACAGTCCGTTTAATTCCAAGTCAGTCCGGTCGACCGTAATCGTCGTCTGCGTATTTTTTATCGATCGCCAATCGCCCGCGGACGACTCTTCGCTGCTCTCATCGCTCTCACGTTCGTCGGTCCATTTCCTACTAGATTTTACTATTAGGATCTTTCTGGAAGGCGTCTGCCATCCGCGCTTCGAATTTTCCCACGACAATTGGACGGAATTTTCGGACGTCGCGGTTACCCGAAGATTTAACACCTTGCAAAAATTTACTGAATCGACGACATTTGTTATTATTTTTTTAGACAAAAACTGATTTTCGATCGCGATTACCTTTGTGTTCGATAAGACACGCGAACGGTTTTATTTCTTCGACCGAGCAATAATCCATCGTCGAGTCCAGTTTATGGTCGTCGATGGCGGTGATGGTACCGCAGCACTGTCGGTCAATAATGTTCTCTGCAATTGATCAAAGGGTTATTGCGAAGATCGAGAATAATTTAAAGAAAATATCTCGGTTCAGATTTTCACCCGTTGGTTTGAAATCTAAACACTGCCGTTTTGCCATCCAAATCGAAGTGTTGAGCGCAATGGGAAATGAAGTTGGTCGAATGCTATGATCATCGAGGCATTTCTCTCTCGCGGTCGGCCACTGAGCCGAGGACGAATCGGAATATAGACAAGTACTTCCACTGGCGATCCAATTTAGGGGACACGAAGGATCTTTAAAGGGAATAAAACTTCAGCGTGACGACCAGTCGAGTTCGCAGGTACGCTTACATAAAAAAGTCGACGTCGAACTGCAGTCGAATTCCATTCCTCCTAGCACGCATTTCAATTTAAATTCGTACGGTGCTCCGAAGTACGGTTCTTCGACGGTAACGAAACGCTCCTGCCGAGAATTTAGTCGGATCTCGACGCCGTTGACGTCGACGTAACTCAGTACAAAATCCTCACTACCGAGCGGAACCCAGCGTTTCCACGACTCCACGGAAGGCTCGCTCCAAGACAACTTTACTCGACCGTTGCCGGCAGCCTCCAACAGAAAACTAGTGTTTGGCTGTAATTCTGCGAATAGAGAATTATTCGCTTATAGTTCGTTCTCGGGGGTGCAAACTGCAACGTGTCGTAGTTACCCGTTCCGCAGCCCAGCAATTCGAACCTGAGGCAACCTTTTTCGGAGAGGATGGTGTTTAATTTGTCCACCGTGAAATTTACGTACCGAGCGTGCACGCAATCTCCCCAGAAATGTTGTTCCACAGTATTTAGTTCTTTGTAGTCAGCGAACGATCGCAACTATTGTTAGAAGAGAAAAATGTTAAAAAGTAGAAAATGTAATTTAATCGTAATATCGAGTGTCACTAGGAAACGCGCGGTAAACATCGAGTTTAACCTTGCTACTACATACGATACGAAGAACCGCTGCCGGAATTATCGATTCGATGACAGTAAAGTTCGTTTGAGATCTCTACGTTTTCGCGCAGCGAATGAAAAAGAATATAATTCCTTACCTCCAATTGACTGTGCTCTCGTAATTTCCAATCGACTCCATCGACGCTATAATGTATAATAAAAGCGATATTGTGCGAATATCCTTTAGGGATGGTTTCAGCGGGTGGTCCTTGAGTCGCGAATCCCGTGATTATTCTTTCCGCTCCTAAATCCACGTAAAACGAAACGTCTTCCGACAGCAGTTGATCGTACGTGAAACACCAAGAACCGGAAGGGTTGTTCAAGCGACCAGAATCGGCTTCGGTCGAAAATACCGAAGCGTCTACTTTCAAATTATCTAATTGATTTTGATCGTGTTCGACACCCAGACGACGAGTGCATTTCGATAAAGAATCTTCGAATGTCGGGAATTAAGGATAAAGAAAACGTTAACGTACAGATCGATTAGTAAATTAGTAAAATACGCACCTTGAGACGTGATTCGAGCGATAAATGTAATTAAGAAAATCACTCGGCAAGATAACATGTTTAGAAAATACGATTACGTCGCATTTTAGCGCACGGTAGCTATTCCCGTGTCATGAAGCGGGAATTATGTTAGTTTGTGTGTCATGTTACTAAGGGAAACAAGACAAAATATTGACTGGACCGAAGAATAGATTTAATTCGCAAACGCGCCAACGAGGGAGATGAGTTCAAGGTTGGATTTAAGTTAACGGGATAAAATTTTTGGAAATTGAAGTAAACTGTCGGTTGTAAATATTAAACTATTATTTATTGACTCTTCGTTTAATAATATGGCAATAAAATATTATTAAAGTTATCAATTCACGATTTTAACAATTTTTTTTGTTTCGATTTTACTTTTATAAATAGTACGGTATTAATTTAGTAACTTGTGTAGCGTGTTAAAAAACAAACAATAAACGCGACTAGAAAATTTCTAAGCTGTAACGGGTTGTGTGCGAACAAACGTTAAAACGTTAAACATTTGTTTTCACCGACTAAAATCTCACTGTAACCCCAAAAAAATTAAAATGCTCGCAAAATGCATCAAACGCGGCAATTTAAAAAAAAAATACAATAATATCGACGTCATGATTTCAACTTCCAAATTCGATGAACTCGACTGCGATCATCGAACAAACTTCGCACCATCACGACTTGGATGAGACCGACGAACAACATAATAACAATTTGAGCAAACGACCAATTATTGACTCGATTAAAATTATGTTCTTGAATATTTCTATCTCTGGCTTCGAATGCTCGAAATTGATCTTGAACGTGTTTCACTTTGTTCAAGTTGTTTTTCACTTTGTTGACGGATTCTTCGATGTCCTCGATTCCCATTTCGTACACTTCTTCACCCATGTTTCCTCGATTCATTTTCCATTCGTCTTCTTCTTCTTCGCCCTCGTCGTCATCCTCTACTATCAACTCGAAGTAAATTACTTTGGTAGAAATGTGACTGAAACTGTTGTCGAAACACATTTTGTAATCGCCGAATTCCTTCGCCTCTTTTCTAAAATAATAAAAGTTTAATTAGTACTATTTTATATTATTTTCTGTCGAGAAATAAACGCAAACTCATACTTCACCTGTGTGCAGCGTCGGTTTTCTTAAAATCAGCCAGCAAAATACGATTCGACGGAGAAAATATTTTGAAATTAATATCTAAGTCTCCGTGTCCTCCGTCTATCACCTGAATAATCGAAAGTCACATCAACGCAAACAGCGGGGTTAAATCAAATCAAATCAAAAGTTAGGTAACCTGATATTCCACATCGAGTATTTGGCCGAGTTTAACCGTTTGATAAAAACATTCCTCTTGCCCGGCATCGACGCTTATCGTAAATTCTCGCTCCAAACTCGATACTAGTCTTAGACCGTTCGAAATATTAAAAACTAGTAGAAACCACCTCCAAAAATCCATAGCCTAAAAGTATTTTAACAAACTATCGCTTAGAAAAGGAAGATATCATTTGTGCGCCTCCTTCCCACCTCGAGAAATCAAAAACCCGATACCGTTACGGAATAGTACCGAATAATCCGTCTCTACGAAGCAAAACTATTTCGTTATATTTTTCGACTTTTTAAGGAAGTATATTCGTATTTAATGAACTAACGACTGCGCTAGAATTTAACCGTAAGCACGGTGCAATTCGTCGGCGGAATCTGCACGTTTCAGGTTTTCTCTTTATCTCGGATCGCCAAGCATCGAGGTGATGGAGATCGAGGAAATGTTGGCGCTGTCAAACGGATTTCACTCGAAAATATTTCATCGAGTCGCTTTTTGGACAGCAATACGCGATGTTAAGCAAAATATTGTTCCGTCGCTGGCCGTGAACGTAAACCTAGAAAGTGGACCAGTGGACCAGCCCGAGCGGTTACGCCATCTCGTGACAAGACGGGAAAATAAATTCAACCATCTACCTCGCGTGTTGATTTAAATGCCAAATCAGATATTTCTCGCGAGTAACAAAATTTGATCCCGTTTAACGCGAGTTATATCTCTAATTATGCAGTTTGACGGGTGTAATATTTCGATGGAAAAATCTCGAAGTTGGTTTTATTTTTGTTTTTCAATTTTGCGAAGAATATATATTTGTTTGGCTCGGGCAGTACTTGTATTGGCCGTAACTTTGCAATTTGAGGTACGTATATTTTCAATGGAATATTTTAAAATTATTATTAATGCCTGTCGGAGAAGTGACGTCCGCGTCGCGGTATTTTACGTCAACGTCAACGTTAACGTCAGCGTTTGACGAGCGAGATTGCGGGCAATGGGGAAATGTTTCATGCGGTTATTCGTGCTTTTTTTTTTCAATTATACGGCACCTTTTATCTCGGAGCATGCTTAACCAGGAAAAAGTTTATTCCAATTATATAACTCGTCGAAATGATTTCTCGATAATTTCAAAAGAGGAACAAATCAAAGAATGGCGATTCACAGCGCGAATTTAGCTCGGTTCACGCGAAAAAAGATCAACGAAAGATGATTAAGATTTGATTTAACTCTTTTGACGGGAGGTATTATTCTCGTTACGTTACCCCCTTTTTCCACGCTCTGAATCTCAAAATTTAATCGCTGGCGCCCGAGTTACCCAAAATTGCAGTAAAAGTAATTGCACGTTTTACGAGAATTTAGCAACAAAATGAAACGTATAATTTTTGATATGACGGTCGACAGTTTCCGCCAAGTGGTGTCAAGTTCGGCCTGTCGAACGCATCTGTGGGTGCTTTTATTCGGGACTTAAAACTTGTCGTTCCAAGGACGACAATAAATAGAGGACGCTCAGGCTGTCTCCGTGTTCGCATTCGAAGATTCACTGTACAAATTCGCAAAATCACCATGAGCATTTACGTTTCTGGTTTAGTCTCGGGAATCTCAAATCTGTGGGAATACAGAGGTAAAAAAGTCAACGGAACTTAAGAATTTTTTTTCCCAACGCTCAGTTTTTGTGCAATCAATTTTTTTTCTCAATTCCACGTTTTTCCCGAATTTTCCCCTTTCGTATAAACGAAGACGTTCGCTTCTATCCTCGTCTCACGAATTTTTCCTTTTTAATCCTTGTCCTAATTACAATTCCCGAATCGCACTGATATATTTTCTGCTTTTTTCTAGATGAACGTCTGGACGATTGGCATCAGATGAGTAGTCCTCTTCCTACGTTGCTTCTCACCGCAGTCTACGTCTTAGTATGCGTGAAATTTGGACCAGCGTTCATGAAAAACAGAAGACCGTTTAACATTCAGAAAATAATAGTATTGCATAATCTCTTCATGATAATATACAACGGATATTTAGTTCATCAGGTAATCGGTATAATAGTTCGTCGCGGTTTTATTAGTTTTGAACACAATTTTTTATTTCGCGACAGATCTGGGTGTTAGCTTGGGGTAACGATTATAGTTGGAGATGCGAGCCTTTGGATAGATCTACTAGTACGAGAAGTTTAAAGGTAAAGAATTTACGTAATTTTATTTAACGGGGAAATTTGAATTCTCGTACGTGACAGATCGCTCGCACAGTTTGGCTGTTTTACATCTGCAAATTTGTCGACTGGTTCGATACGGTAAGACGCTTTTTATTCTTATTTTTAAATTATACGTTAAACGACATTGATTAAAGCGTAGTGTTCGTCGGTCAGTTATTTTTTATTCTAAGGAAAAAGCAGAGTCACGTGTCCGTTCTCCACGTTTATCACCACGCGGTAATGCCTTGCTTTCTATGGGTCGGTACTAGAATGATGCCAGGTAGTCGAACGTAGAATTTTTTCGCGCTATTCGTTCACCGTAGGCGCTCGCTTTCAGGTGGTCAATTAACGTTTGGAATTCTTTTAAACGG
Source organism: Stigmatogaster subterranea (assembly GCA_034696085.1). Taxonomy (NCBI): domain Eukaryota; kingdom Metazoa; phylum Arthropoda; class Chilopoda; order Geophilomorpha; family Himantariidae; genus Stigmatogaster; species Stigmatogaster subterranea. The sequence goes on from JAQIWS010000027.1 coordinate 30,693, forward strand.
GAGCGTTCACGTAATCATGCACTTTTATTACTGTCTTTCCGCGATGGGTCCCGGATTACAAAAATACTTGTGGTGGAAGAAATATATAACGAAGTTGCAATTGGTACCGAAATCTCGAATTTATCTCGAGGAACGGGATAATTTTGTAAAGTTTCGTTTACTTTTAGGCTCAGTTCGTCGTAGGTTTTATACACGCGTCTCAAGCGTTGTTCATCGATTGTGGAATCGATTTGCCTCACGAATTGGCTTATCCCTTCATGCCTCAACCTTTTTTATTTTTTTATCTCTTTTACAAATTTTATCGGCAAAATTATATCGAACGATCCGATAAAATCTCGAGCGCGGTACAAAACGGCTCAAAAGATAAAAGTTTGTAAAACCAGGAAAGTAATAAAAACGCGAAATAATTTTTCTCGCGCGACGTAGGGCGTCACTACTCACTACATTGCCGACTGATCCGATATTGTGCGTATTTCAAAGCTACGATCAAATTCGGAGCTACGTCGCATATTGCGAAATCCTACGTTTCGTTTACCGTACCTTTTTATAAAGCAATTTATTTTTTTCGTGATTTTTATCATTGCGATAGTTTCGCGTCAAAGTTACAGCAGTACTTTTTGTAATTGTACGGTGAAATCGCAGAATTTCGGTTCCGGGAAAATCTAACAAAAAAATCCGCGTCGTGCTGGGAATGATTTAATTTATAATTTTTATGTCAAAGTCAGAATTCCTTTTGTAGCGTCGAACATCTGCCTAGCGATTCGAAAGCAAAACGCGACAATTCTGCGGATGTTGATCGCGATCAAGCGTATAAAATCACGGCTGTCGACGTTGCGAAATTTATGCTTTAAACGGATCGCGGACGAAAATGAACGAACCCGGTCATCGCGCAATTCGTACTATAGTACGAACGGTGTTCGGGAGAGAGGCGACGAGTCGTGAACTCGCTGAATACCGACGCGCGAGCAAATACGCCGAAGTCGATAAAATTTTTAGACCGTTAGCGTCGTCAAGTTGCGGCAAATGGTCACCATTTACGGCGTTTATATTTTTTACCAGGTATAGTAGATTTATTCAAAAAATCGGCCGCATTAATTATTTCATTATTTTGGTTTCTCTTTTATTTCCTAGGATGGATTTTAGCCGACGATTACAGCTGTGCTATCCTTCGGATAGATCTCTGAGAGTTTAAAACTAGCGCCAGTGCCCGAAGGTATGTTTGGTTTTCAACATACGCAAATATTTTCGTCTATAATTTTATCTCGCAGATCGCGAAAATTACTTTATATGCCTCGACATATGCAAACGCGGTCACGGTTGAAAGCGTAGATTAGATAAAAGAAAATGTTATGCACGGTTTAAACGTCTCTCGCCTTTTATTTATCCGCAAGCAATAATAATCCCGAATAATCACGTAACGCGCGCGCACTCGCACTCGCACTCGTTTTCGAAAAAGTTTTCAGTGCTGATTTATTACATACTAGACTAGATAAGTACTGGAGAAAATGAACAGTTTTCCTGAGGATTGCAACGACCCAGATATGGGACATTCGTATTCGTGGTTCACGTTCGAGGTAAATATTATTTTCAATTTCCAACTCGTTCGTCGACGACACGACGTAGAACATAATTTTTACCACTACGCAGCCATCGTGCAAACCTCTGACGGAGACCACCGGCTCGTATAACCGTACGCTGGTTGCTAGAAACGGACGAATCGGGTACCGTTAACTAATTTATAAATTAAACGTGTCGATACTAAAATTTGCGGGTTTTTCTGTGCATTCAACTCCAGCTCCTCCGAAGTTACTTTCGTCGCGGAGAAAATAATATTAACGATGTCCGACTGGTACAACGACGCTTGGTGGGACTTACGAGGTACCGCGTTCGAGTGCGAAGATGTTTCCATATGGCAATTTCTTTTTTTTCGTGTAGACAAGCGAGTGGACAAATGGCCGATGCTGGGCAGTCCGCTACCCACTGTTTTGCTCACTGCGGCGTACGCGTTATTCGCCTTTTACTTGGGCCCTAGATTAATGAAGGATAGAAAGCCCTTCGATTTGCGTCTTCCGATTATTTGTTACAACGCGTGCATGATAGCGTTTAACGGATATATCTGTCACCAGGTACCCGTTTTATTATAGTTCTTCGATCGTACGAAAAAAAGAGAAAATAATAACGAGTTAATAATATTTTAGTTGTGGGTTTTGGCGTGGGGTAATTCGTACAATTGGTTTTGCGAGCCTCTGGATAGATCTTTAAATCCTCAAAGTCTCCAGGTATGGATCGATAACGAATATAATTACTATCGTTGTATCAAAATTTTTTTATCTAGATCGCGTTCACGATGTGGTTGTATTTCGTTTCGAAATTTCTGGATTGGTTGGACACGGTACGCTCCGTTCGTTAGGTATTGCGTTAACTCCGCATTCATTTAACACCGGTATTTTATTTCCAGATGTTTTTCATTCTGAGAAAAAAATTCGATCACTTGTCCGGCCTCCATCTATACCACCACACGGTGATGCCTTCTTGCGCCTGGTTCTGCGCCAGATTCAATCCGGGTAAAAACCTGGTGACAGCGCGAAAATTGCATCGTTTGAAAGCTTGATTTTGTTTAGGTGGCCAACCGACTACCGTTGGACTGTTCAATTGCTTCGTACACGTTTTCATGCATAGTTATTATTTCGTATCTGCTCTGGGTCCTCGTTACCGCAAATATTTATGGTGGAAAAAGTATCTTACTATCTTGCAGATGGTAATAGAATAGACCTCTTTGTCGCTGTTGCTAAAATTTGTTTTCGTTTCTTAAATTTCGAAGCTTCAATTCGCGGTCGGAATCGGTCACGCTCTTCAAGCGTTGATGTTTCAAGACTGCGGAATTCATTTGCCTAGGGAGTGGGGATTTGCCAGTTGCTTTCATCCGATTATATTTTTTTACCTCTTCATTAAGTTTTACAAAAAAACTTATTGGAAGCGTTAAAAGTAGACTGTAATAGTTTTTTCCCCCCAAAGATTTATAAAATAATATCGAATTATTTTATAACGCGTTTGGTTTCAATTTTATTATATCTGAGGGTTCGTCCGTTCGACGATCCTCGATATTCCCGGTTGAAAAAAGTGCAGTGTAGTCGCTACCTCGCAATAGTTGGCGTTGCATTTCGTAACAAAACGAGTTCACGAGTCTTCCTTTTGCTTTCGCGACTGTTACGTCGCTGTGTCCCGCGCCGTTCTTTTTTGACACCATTTGTCAACTCTGTTTAGAGTGTGCGGCGCGAAAATTACGCCATTGCGAATTTCTGCAGACAGCAAACTGAAATTGAAAAATCGACGATTGTGGGTGGAAAAAATTGCTCCTGTTTTTAATTTGAGCAGTTGTTCGCACAAATGTGGAAAGCACGATTTTCGGGGGTGAAAAACGAATCCTCTCCGAACGAAGGGTACGGCAACGTATGAGAATAGTTAGAGAAAATGAAAATTGCATCGTAATATTTATTTTGAACTTTTTCAGAAGCGGCAACGAGTCGTATTCCATCGAGACTTTGATTACGAAAACGACGGAATGGTACGATCACGCGTGGGATTTAAGAGGTGAACGAATCGTCATTATGTCGTGGTTAATGTTTGATAACATCTCGTCCGGAAAATCAGACAAACGGGTTGACAACTGGCCGCTGCTCAACAGCCCTACTCCCACTCTCGCTCTCATCGCGTTGTACACCGTCGTAGCTCTCGACCTCGGCCCTCGATTCATGAAAAACAAGAAACCGTACGATTTGCGAAGAGTCATAGTAATTTACAACGTATGCATGATATTTTTTAACGGTTACATCGTGCATCAGGTAAACGAATCACAAAATTAAAAAAAAAAGTCTGACTAGATTTACAAAATTTGCATATTTTCAGTTGTGGGTGTTGGCTTGGGGTAATACGTACAGTTGGACTTGCGAGCCCTTGGACAGGTCGGTGAATCCTCAGAGTATGCAGGTAAAATAATCGAGGTGTAAAATTTGCTTAGCGCTCGTCGGATAAACTCTTTATGTTGTAGATTGCGTCGACGATGTGGTTGTATTTCATTTGTAAATATATGGATTGGTTCGATACCGTTAAGTGTGAATTTATCTGTCGAGAATCTCGCGGTTTTGACTCAAAATTTATTTTTTTTTCAGATGTTTTTTATTTTGAGAAAAAAATTCGACCATTTGTCCGGATTACATATTTACCATCACATGGTGATGCCGTCGTGCGCCTGGTTCTGCGTCCGATTCATTCCGGGTAAAATAGTCTAGAACTTAGTGAGGTTTTTTTATTAATTTAACCAAACTTGTTGGACAGGTGGTCAACCGACTGCGACCGGTTTAGTGAATTGCTTCGTGCACGTATGTATGCATTTTTACTACTGCATATCCGCGCTGGGTCCCCAGTATCGCAAGTATTTGTGGTGGAAAAAGTACCTGACGATCCTGCAATTAGTAAAGTCGAATTAAGTTATTGTCGACGCGTCGTTTCGCTCTCGATTTAATTCGATTCGATTCGTAGGTTCAATTCGTGATGTTGGTGGTCCACGTGTTGCCGCCAGTGTTTTTCATTGACTGCGGGATAGACGTGCCGATCGAGTGGGCATTTTATTTTATTTGCCACTGTCTCACCTTTACTTTTCTATTTTTGAAATACTACGTCCAAACTTATTTTAAAAAACCGTCGGTCGCCGTTCAAAGTGTCGAAGAGAGAAATAAGGGGAAAGAGGATTAACCATTAATTTGAGCTTTTTGTTCGTTCGTTGTAAATGGTTATATAAATTAGTATAATTTATTTTTTCTCTCGTTTGATGATGTATCGGTAGCACGAAATGATCGTTGAGGAAAAGGCGATTCGTTACGCAATAAAATTAATTACCTGGATTTCACCGCATATTTTTTATTTATTCGCCACGTGCGGTCTATATTCTCCTTCAGATCCGGAAAAGTTTCGAGTAGGCAGTTCTAACACTCGGCAGAAAAACGGATTAAATGCCGGTTACAGTTGTGTGGACAAAATGTTTGTTTTGTGCTACGTCAATGAAAATGTTTTAACAAAAAAAGTAAAGAAGAAAAAAACAGTTGTAAAATCCATTTCCTATTCGAAATTGAATAGATGACAACGAAATAAAGAATATGACGAATGATGTATCATCGTGAATTTGCGGAGGAAGAGAATAAATTTGCGTCATTACGGTACTCGATTTTGAAATTATATATTTTTCTTCTGGTAGTTACTTAGATTTGAATAAATTCACTCTCCTTTCGCGAAATTATGTATTTAACTCATCGCAGCAATTAGTTTCACGCAGCGTATTTCGGCTAAAGAAAATTCCAAGTTACTTATATTTGGGGGAAATTGCAGAATCCAGACTCTAGAGCTTTAATTGAGTTTGCCGTTTCTTAAGCGGATAGTTTATCACGGTGACAACTGACAAGACACTGCCCAAGTTCGTTGTAGTATTGGTAAATCACCATTTATTTTGTATTCGAGAGGAATATAATGTTGTAAAGGACGCTCAACCAGCGATCGAGAGTGTCGACAATCGTTAGCTCCAAATTTTGATCGATTGTTTCGTCGATCTGTACGAGGAAATTCATTTTTTGAAAAATAAAAATCACATATTTCCTTCCACCGCAGTTTCCAGGCTGTGGAACTAGTCAGAAGAACGCACGTTGCGGCTCGGTCGCTCGTCGGAAAATTCGTAATTCCTAAAACTAAAGATAAAAAATTTTCTCGTAGAAATATCTCGGTCGTTAAAATGAACAACGTCACTCAAGCTTCTTTCTACGACAAAGGATCGGAACTGTACGATTACGTATGGCAACACAGAGGTAAAACTTTTCTCGAAAACAAATTAATTACAAATTTTACCGCAAAGTTCTAACTCGTAGATAAACGAATGGATAACTACATACTGATGGGAAGCCCGATGCCAACTTTAATATTGTGTTTCCTCTACGTGTTGTTTTCCATCTATATCGGTCCCTGGTACATGAAAAATCGAGAACCTTACAATATACGGAAAATTATCATCCTTTATAACTTCTGCATGGTAATAGGCAACGGTATAGGTCATATTTTGGTAAGTGACACTGACCAGCAGCTATTTAATTACTCGTATCTCAGACTCGTTTTTATGTTCGCAGGCGTGGGATATGGGCTGGGCCCGCGGATACAGTTTTAGGTGCGAACCCGTCGATTTTTCGAATAATCCTCAAGCCATCTGGGTAATGCGCCATTAATATTCTCAAGCTTCTAAATTTGCTAATCTACGGCAAAAATTTTCTTTTCTAGATTTCGCAACTCGCTTATTTATTCTACCTCAGTAAATTCCTCGATTGGTTGGATACGGTAAGCTCAAATTTAAATTTATTTTTTGTATTACCACTCGAGTCGAGATGTTTGTTTTTTGTTTTTTTTTCTTTATTACACAATTCACGATCGTATTTTTATCCTGACAGGTGTTTTTTATCATGAGGAAAAAGTTTAATCACGTTAGCGCGTTACACGTGTACCATCATTGCTGCATGCCGCTAAATGTGTGGCCGATCGTTCGTTTTGTACCAGGTGCGTCGTGTGATGGGCGGTGGTAGTCTCCAGTTCCAGCGTAATAACTTTATCTTCCCTTTTAGGTGGTCACGTGACTCTGGGCGCGTTACTCAACACTTTCGTCCACACGGTCATGTACTCTTACTACTTCTTCGCGGCGTTGGGACCGCAATGGCAAAAGTACCTGTGGTGGAAAAAATACATTACTCTCATACAAATTGTACGATAAAACGAGATATCTTGCCCTTTTTATTCTTTTCGTCCTCTAACGAGTTTTGTGCTTTACAGCTTCAATTCGTCATCGGGTTGATCCATATTCCGCAAGCGCTGTTCGTTGACTGCGGATTTCCGCGACCGTTTATTTATTACTTCATTCCTCAAGGATTCCTTTTCCTGGTGATGTTCGGAAACTTTTATAGACAAGCTTATCTCCGTAAACCCGAGGAAATTAAACAAACTAAAACAGACTAATGCTAATTCGGGTAAAATTACAACGATAGTTTTTCGACAGCCGTATTCTCACCGCTAATTAAAAGGAAAAAAAGGAATCGGAACTTTTTAATTTATTGTCACGTTTGGGTTTGCCGTGTTTTTGCAAACGATCGCATCGTCAATATTAAAGTAATTTAAAAACCGAACTCTTTGCGAATAATTTTACGTATATTTTATCAAACACTCGTACAAATTCTTAATTCCAAACAGCGTTGCTAACTTTAACAGTTTCGTTATCCATCTTTAACACTTCGATTCCGGGTCCGTAGTAACTCATGACGTAATGGCTTCCGTCGGCTGGACCCACGATCTAATAGGAGGAATATTTTAATCTTTAAAAAAAATCGTCGTTAAAATAAACAGAAATTAATTTCACCTGCGATGCTATCAATATAACGTCGATCAATTGTCCTAAAAACATAAATCCGAGCGTGCTTAATTTGAGGAGACCTGTAATTTCAATTTATTACAAAATTTCCGGTATTATTAAGCACTCGTGGTATACCGAGCGTCGTGTACCTATAGCCGGGTATCCGAGATAAAACCGGTCGATTCCAAACATTCCTAAAAAGATGGACAATAACAGCGTCACCTCGAAGCTGAAACCGTTCCTGACAAAAAAGAAATCACACGGACGTGTCAAAAAATTTGCTACGTTCCCATTCAATTATACGGTAGCACCCACGTGTATTTGCACGGGATCTCCTTTTCAAACGTCACGTTATCGACGCTACCTTTACATACGAGGCCATCAGCGACGTTACATTTTATTCTCGCTACGTCGTGTTCGTTGCACCCTACTGGTTGTTGCGTTTGAGGACTTATAACGGGTAAATTACAAGAATATCTATCGTGTTGTCAAGTACAAACGATGGACTAAAAAACTTAAAAAGTAAAGAGGATACTGCCCGAGAAGCAAATTAGAGCAATCCACTTCGAAGTCAGCCACCGTAAACCCTATGAGAATGATAAATAATATTGCTACCGCTTCCACGCACTTTTCCATTACTGTCAGAGTCTACAACGCGAACGAGATCCGATTTAAGGTAAGTCGATCGTCCAGTTTTGTTAAGTGTCCGGCCGAAATAAATAAACACGGAGCCACCATTTTATAACTAGTATTGCCATCTCGTAGTAGAATAAATAAACAAATTATTTTCTCCATCTAGTGACAACGCGTGAAATTACGCGTCGGTGCGCACGCACGTCGAAATAAAGCCAAAAACTACCGTACCCGGCTTTTATTCGAATCATTAAGATCGTGGACGACAAAGTTACAAAATTACTCGGAAAAGTCTCTTACTAAACAATAATTACAAATTAAGCTCAAACGAACGCGGAAAAATAATCCGGTAATTTTGGCACCAGTACATCACCGAAAGAATTATCGCCTCAAAATAAGGAATTAAACATTTTTGTTTCAGCGAATTTTTTATTTTTTTTACGAGAGCACGGGAATAAACAAACTACGTAATGCGAAATTCTGCTAAACAGTAAACCCCAGAAAGTGACGTCAAGTGTGGCCGGGCATGGGATCGCATCGCGCATCGTTTGTGCGCATCCAGTGGCTCGCTGCGAAGTCAAGTTGGTGAGATGCATGCGACTTATTTTAAACGACGTCGATTCGATTAATTCGCGACTGAATTGCAACTCTCGAGCGTGGCCACTGGTAAAACTAAACGCGTAGATTTATTTTTTAACCGTTTCGAGTGCGGTGCATGTTTTAATTTGTCGAACGCACCGGGCGAAGATCGCGTGAATACTGCCGCCTGTACACACTCGCATAATGGGGTCGTAGCCTCGCTTTGAAATGGGTAACGGGAAAATCTGACATCGACAATATTTAAGACGGAAATTCAATTTTTTTAAATTTTTTTTTTAAATGTCACCGCAACAAGTTCGCAGGAAGGAGGTTTAAACGTATTTTATTTATTTTAAACGAAACAATAATATTTACGTAAAAGTCGACGGTGTCGTGTATTCCGATCCGCGACATCTCGCGTGCCTCGCTCTGTCGTCCGTCGTGATTTTCGCCACTAGTCCAATATTTTAAAGCGAATTTTACGACAAAAGTTAAGTGTTCGTTTCGTTATCGTACGAAACTCCTCGTAGACTACTTTATAGTTTTGTCTCCGACCACCGTTACGTTTCCGATCGGATGCCCCGCAATGTCATCTAGTGCGAAAAACTTTTAACGACGAAATGAAGAAATTGTCCGCCGGAAAAGGAACGTCGAACGCGGCGTCGACGGTAGCCGAACGCCTAGTAGACTACCGAAGCGAAGCATCGACTCCGGAAGACGCGATTCCAGACGTTGCCATTCCTTCCACTAGTCGAGACATCAGAGAACCACTTAAGGTACGGTCGAAAGTATTTTGTCGTCCGAGTTTAGCGTAAATCGCGACTAAACTCTAAATTTTTTGTTTTGGACAAGTTTTTTGGGAGGGAAAAAGATTTAGGGATATCCATATCGTTAAATTTTAATTGAGCGAGGTGAGTTCGAAAAGGGTGCAAATTTCGGTATATCCTTAATTGCACGGATGCATGGGGATTCGGTTGTAGCGCGTACATAAGTATACTAGCTGGAATTTTACTGCACCTATCTTTAAGTATTACATCGTTTAATTGACTCGCTGCGCTTTGGTCGTGTACGGGATTCGTACCCGAAGCGGTTGTACGAATTTATCAATACGAGAAAAGTCGTTCGACGACAATACGCTATAAACCAACGAATCACGATTGACTTTGGCGTGTATTTTCAGGATACGAAACGATGGAGTTACCGCGGGTACTAATTTATATTAAGGCAAATTGTTGATTTTTGCGACACGCGCGCGCGGAGTAACGTAGTCTTTAGGTAACAGAAATTAACGAATACGGTAGTTTGGTTTAACTAATGCCTCGCAACATGAACGAACCACCGTTGTCTATTCTTTCGATTCGGTATTGTCGTCCCCAGACACGACCAAAACGTTAGTCGGTCGACAAAATACTGGACAACCAATCTGATCGACGCGATGATTCGCGACGTGCATACAGTATATGATAGAGTCGGTTCGTATTCAATACATTATTTACAATGTAGATCCTAACTGATACGCGGTTGACCGCGGTGGGAAAGGTCGATTTGGTTTACGAAAATCGACAAACGGAATTTCTTCCTCGTCGATACTGTAAAGAGAAGTCTCGTTTGCGATTGATTTCGGTCGTTCTCGTCGACCGTAAGTCAAATCTAGCTGACCGATATTCCGAAAGGATTTAGGAAGGAATAAATTCATTTTAATCGACTTTTCGTCCGATGATAACGATGAATTACGATTAACGAGAGAAATACAACGCTTCGCTTACAATTGAGATGCGACGAATGTCGTTCGTCCACGAGGGGTTTTCTAACCGACATTCGGGATACGAGAAAAAATTTTGTTGTTGTCAAAAACAGTTTAAATTTTTCCATTTATTTTTATTCTAACGATCGACTCCTCGAAGACAATGTCGCGCTTCGGACTGGTAGTACCAGGTAGTACCCTTATTCGTGGTCCATTTTTTTAAATGCAGTTGTCAAAGTGTTTTGCCTATTTTTCGTTTGGCGAAACAGGCACCGGAAAAATTATTTGCGTTGTCGTAATACAACGAGTACGATCGCGATTAATCTGCTTTAGAGTATCGGCATTGGGAAGATAATAATTGGCGCGGGTCAAAAATCCACCTCTTAACCAAAAATACGGCCGTAAATCATCGCCGTGTAACGAGACGAATAGAAATTTAAGTGATAATAATTTAACGGATCGTCCTTTTCTTTTCTCTCACGAATCGAAACCGAAAGGTAATACCGATAGTAACTATTACGTATTCGCGCGATAAGGGTGAGAGGCGGGATTAAGTGGAGCGTTGACGGCCAATCCGAGGTTCCTTTACAAAATTGTTTAGGCAGAGTCAAGCATGGAGGACGAACACGAAGGAGCGAGTTGTATTGGCGAGGTAAAAAAGGGAAATTATCGCGATTTTTGCAGAAAGACGAAATAAATTCCGCGGCTGTTTCTAGCGTACGTTAAGCAAAAATGAAGTGTCGTAAAAAAATGAATTACCTGATTAGAATCTTAGACGATAGCGCAATTTATTGTGACTCGCTGGCGTTTGATATTGTAAGGAAAAATTGTATTTAAGTTATCGAATTTTTATCTTTTTGGAAATTCGCTTTAAAATTAAAATAAATCGATCGATCGTTAATTAAAACCGTTAAAACGAGGTTTTTAATTTTAAAATCTAAAACTGCCTGTTGCATTGCGTATGTTATTATCGAATTTATATAGCACGCGAATGACAAATAATTGACAAATGGATTCATTGACATTTATCGTACGTTGACTTACGATTTGAACGTGTATAACTCGCGGTACGATACGCGACGTATCGCTAATGTCTTTTATCATATTTGAACAAACTATCTCTTAGGAAAAGAAATTAAGTTCGGGTTCGCTAACTGGAGGCGACGTTGCGGCGAAAAATAAGAAAGTAACGGTCACGCAACCGGGAACAAATAAGCCGAAACCAACCATCAAAAAGAAAACTCCGTTTCAAGCTGATTTGGTAAGTGACCGAGTAACGATCGAATGCGACGGAAATAATTAACGGCAAAATTGTATTCGTAGGACGTGGTGAAAGAATTAAGTAAAAATAAAGAAGAACTCGCGCCGAGATTAGACTTAAGCAAATCCAATGTGAGTAAAAATTTATTTCGTATTACTTTCTAATTTCGCGAATTTTACGTGAATTTTACTTTCAGATCACAATTCTGCCTCCAGCCGTTAAAGAATTATCTCATTTAGTCGAATTATATCTTTACGGCAATAAATTGGCTTCGCTTCCGACCGAATTAGGAAGTTTGATAAATCTTCACACGTTAGCGTTGAGTGAAAATTCATTGACTAGTCTGCCAGAAACCCTCTCGTCCCTCCAGCAACTCCGCGTGCTCGACTTGAGGCACAATAAGTTAAACGACATCCCCGACGTAGTTTACCAACTTTCATCTCTCACCACGCTTTATCTTCGTTTCAATCGTATTAGATTTGTCAGTGATGAAATCAAGAATTTAACAGTAACTAACTAACTCGATGTTTAAGATCACTCGAAACGTTCGATTAACTCCGTTGTTCAATTTTCAGAATCTGACCATGCTCAGTCTACGTGAGAACAAAATCAAAGATTTACCCGCTGGAATCGGGAAATTAGTTAATTTGGTGACGTTCGACGTTTCTCATAACCATCTGGAACATTTGCCCGACGAAATTGGACACTGTAACCAACTATCGACCGTAGATCTACAACATAATGATCTCGTCGACATACCCGAATCCATAGGAAATATGCGAGCTCTCACTCGCATCGGACTCAGATATAATCAGTTAAAAACAATTCCAGACACACTCAGCAATTGCGTGCACATGGATGAATTTAATGTCGAAAACAATGAGATTTCGCATCTTCCAGTGAGTCGGATAAACGCTGAATTACGAATTCTCATTTTAAATTAAAATTTCGTCTTTTTTTTTCTTTTTATTTTTAAGGAAGGGCTATTATCGAGTTTAAGTAATTTAAGAACCCTGACACTCTCAAGGAACCAATTTACGTCATATCCAGTTGGTGGACCATCTCAGTTCTGCAACGTTCATGTAATGCGGTCGTATTTAACTCGTTAGTTATTGTCTGTTAAGCTCAATATTTATTTTACAGTCCATAAACATGGAGCACAACCAGATAAACAAAATACCGTTTGGCATATTTTCTCGGGCTAAATCTCTCACGAGACTTAATATGAAGGATAACCAGCTGAGTTCACTGCCTTTAGGTTTGGTTACCTCGTTTGTCGGTATTTTTTGTTGTTTTTTGTCTTATGTATAAAAATTTGTCTTTATAGATGTTGGTACGTGGGTTAATATGGTGGAATTGAATTTAGGGACAAATCAGTTGAGCAAAATACCCGACGATATTGAATGTCTCCAAGCGCTCGAAACTTTAATTCTAAGCAACAATCTGCTCAAAGTTCGAATCAGTTTTTTTTCTACGTAAGTTTTTTAATTCGTTGAATAACAGTTTGCTCTTTTTATTTTTCTTAGAAAATTCCACACACGATTGGAAATTTACGTCACTTGCGTGTTCTTGATTTGGAGGAGAACAAATTGGAGAGTTTACCAAACGAAATTGGTAAAGCGATGAAAATTCGTTCATTATTTGCTTATTTGAATTTTTTTCCTCACTATATACTTTTCCGCAGGATTTCTTCGGGATTTGCAGCGTTTAATCATTCAAACTAATCAATTGACTAGTTTACCGAGAGCTATTGGGTAGGCACTTTATTTATTTAATAATGCGTTACGTAATTAATTTTCTTTTCTGTATCCGCAGACATTTAACAAACTTAACGTATCTGGGTGCGGGTGAAAATAATTTGACTTCAATTCCAGACGAAATAGGTTTGAAGAAGGGAGAAAAAGCAATTGACATTAAAAAATAGACTTATCGCTAATTTTGCAGGAACCCTGGAAAATCTTGAAGCGCTTTACATCAACGACAATCTTAATTTACATAATTTGCCCTTTGAGTTAGCCCTCTGCACTAAATTACAGATTATGAGTATTGAAAATTGTCCATTAACTCAAATACCACCTGAAATAGTTGGAGCCGGACCCTCACTGGTAATCCAGGTAAACGGCGTAAAAATAACGTGATTTAGATTTTGGAGTGTTAAAAAGTAAAGATACAGGTAAATTTTTTTGTTTCAGTATTTGAAGATGCAAGGGCCTTATCGTTCAATGTGACCCAAAGATGAACTGAAATCGCACAGATGGAAAATACCAGGCGTTTGCAGGTGTTGCGGATCCAAACCAGTTCAGGTGTAAAATAAATTCGACGAGACGATTGATTGGTTTTTCATCCAAATATTATCCCGAATGATTTTGCGCGTGGATTCAGAAAATTTGACCTCGGAAGCTGAGCGGGTAAACCTACAATTTCTTTAAAAGAAATAAACAAAAAATATTACTGAAAATTAAGACTCATCTTGGGGAAATTTTGTGTTTATATTTACGCAAAGATTTATCGTGATAATTGACAGTTGACGCGAATATGTAAATTTTTTTCCTTTTTCTTTACTTTTGTTTTTTAAATTAATTTAAAAGTCCAAAATGTTATTGAAGTTATGTGATTTTTTTTTTCATGGTGTATGCGGTTTTGTTTTTAAAAAAAAAAATATTTTAATCATAAATCATTGTTAACTAAACGAAATATTTTATTTTTTATTTAAAAAGAAAAAAATTATCGATTAAACGAAGTGTAATTATTAAGTTAAAATTTTTCACAAGTTGTCTGTTGATTCATTAGCCGGCAAAATATTTTTTAAATCGAATAAACAATAAAATCGTGAGGTACTACAGTAATATAAAAAATTGTTGATTCTTTTTGCTAGTGTGCATAATTAAAGCAGATGCATGGAAGCAAGTTTTCAAAGAAATTGAAAATTTTATTTTTATTTTTGAATTTAAGTCTTTCCTTAAATGTGGAAAAATAATTATTTTGTTGTAACTGTAAAAACAAAAACAAATTAAAAAGTGTTGTTGAATCATTTAAAATTTCAAAAAGGTGCGTAAGATTCGTTTTTACCACTGAAATTTAGCCTAAGCCGAAATTCAGTGCCATCTATCCCATCAGCCAGCGCGCTGTAACCTGTGACGTCACAGTAATCATTGTACGCAGCCATCTTTAGTACACGGCGTCGCGCTTCCCGAGATAGGTGAGTTGAATCCATCCATCCTCGTTTAAATTCGCTTCATCAGAATCTACTATCGAGCACATTCGATAGAGGAAAGTCTTGTTGATCGGGCTTTGTAAAATTTTGTCGTTTTATTCGTTAAAAGGATATAAAAATGGCGATTCGACCAGTGAAGAAACCCAAGATCGTCAAAAAACGTGTGAAGAAATTTATTAGACATCAATCCGATCGTTATGTCAAACTCAGGGTAAGTCAATGATTTAAAGACGTTTATTCAGTTGTAATCTGAAAACATGAAAATTTAGTCGAACTGGCGGAAACCGAAAGGTATCGACAACAGAGTTCGGAGACGTTTCAAGGGGCAGTACATTATGCCTAACATTGGTTTCGGGAGTAACAAGAAAACGAGACACGTGTTGCCGAATGGATTTCGTAAATTCCTCGTTCACAACGTGAAGGTAAGAAACTTATCGTTCGCAATGCCGTACTTGATTTGGATTAACAAAATTGTATCGTAGGAATTGGAAATTTTGATGATGCAAAATCGTTTGTACTGCGCTGAAATAGCTCACGGAGTATCGTCGAGGAAGAGGAAAGAAGTTGTCGAACGCGCTCAGCAATTATCCGTTCGTATCACCAATAATCACGCGAGATTGCGATCAGAAGAAAACGAATAAAATTTAATACGAAAGTAAATAAATTGGAAAGTAAACAATTTCACTTGAAAAGTTTTCTATTTGTATTTCACGAGATCAACGAGCGGAATTAGTACAGACGGATAAATCTGAGATCAGTCTCGAAATTTTAATTAATTCGTTGAACCTAATTCGCTCCTAGGTTTGCTACTTCTTTTTGCTTCAGGTTTGTCGGAGTTCCACTCACTGTGATCTGACGAAGGCATTTGCAACGTCACCGTTTTCACGGTTAAAGTCCTCGAATTTGGTATCGATATCTACGTAAAACTTAATTAATTACGGTACGACCTTTTAATTCTGCGCGGATTTTTTAAACCGTGGGCGGGGGCGTCATTGCCGGAGAATTTTTTAATCCGCATCGAAAATCGTAAGCACGCATGCTTAATCGAGCCGCCACTTGTCGTCCTTGATTCGCCTCTTGAATTTTGCAGTTCGTGTAACTTTTTCTACGAGCGATTTTTTCACTTAATTCGGTACGAAAGCGAATGTGTTATCGTCTTTGTACCTGTACTGCTCGATGTATTGCTTGTAATCGTCCACGTATCGAAAAGTGTAGGGAATGGCTGTTCCACTCGACGCAAATTTGGTTGTATCTTCGGACCGTAAACCCTTCAAAATGATTTTGTCATTCTTAATTTGAGAGGAGGCGGCGTACTTGCGAAGTCGGGGAACGAGACCGTTGCTTTCCGATGCCGAACGATAAGTGTTAGACCGGCGGATGGCGATCGGTAAAACGCGCGACGACTTTTTGGATAAATCCACCGTCGATTTTGAAGACAACTTAGTGGCAGTTAACGCGCAACAGTTTCTCCATGGGCCAAAATCCTACGATAATTTTGTTATATAAAATTTATTATAAATTGATTTGCGATACATTACTTTACTGCCGACATTGCTGGAACGAGGAGTTGTCGACTCTCGTTCAACTTCGCAGGACAGTAAGGATTGAATCGCCGAATCTTCAAAATTGCTTTTGTACGTACATGGAATACTAGAATAGATATTAAATCGTAAATTATTGTACGCCTATCGTGTCTCGTTAAGATTTTCCAACCTGTTGGGATTCACTTTTTGAAAATAACTTCTGAGTAAATCGCATCTTTCTTTGCAATCTACAGCTTCCATTCAGTAAACTTAAACGCATCGTTTTCAGCGAAACGAAAAGTAAAATTTTTTCGCGATTCTTCGCATAAATGCAAATTATAGACAAAATTCCATTTTTAAGTACGGGCGATGTTTTGTTACGAGCGTCAATTTCACTTTTATGACGTCACCCGAGCAGACGACCGTTGACGGCCAATCACGCACGGTTTCGTATGATCATCCTCGTAATAAATGAAACCGATGTTTAAGACGAATTAAAATTAAACTGCACCATTAAAAATTGTATAATTTTGACCAGGATTAATTTTAGATGAGGAAAAAAGAAACAAAAATTATTCCGGTTAATTTTTTGAGCACGAAAAAAAAATTTGAAACAGATTTGTAAAAAGTGTTTTGAAATTTATTTAAAAATATAAGAAAATGTACACAATCAAAGTTATATTTTTTAATTCAAAGTCGAATAATAAAGGCAAAATTTTTAGCTCTAAATAAATAAAAGAGCAACGAAATAGATATAAATCCGGAGTTATTGGCAAAGTACGCAGCGATTGGACAACAGAAATAAATAATTTATGAAGGCCAGAACGAGGCCCGAGATTGCTTTCAAGAAAGGGACACCATGTCGGACCGTGAGAGCGGAGATGACCAACCACAAGTGCAAAGTACGTGCATTTCTCGTTGTTTTTAAGCGACCCGACGTTAACGGGTGTGTCGATGAAGCTTTAATCTACCCGTACGACCGCAAGTTTGATTTTGAAATCCCGTTTCAAAGCAAATTTGAGTCGATTCGCTCAGCTGAGGTCAATCAAATATGGCGTGTTGGAAATGGTGGATTAAATTTGCATTTTCGCACAAACGTGGCTCTCGGTTAATTACTAGGATTTTTATCGCCGTCTTCGAGTCGGAGACACATCGTAGAAGGTGTAACGAAGCTGGGAAAAAGATAAGTCGGTGGGAAAATGAATTAGAGCGTGAGTAACGAAGGACCAAAGTTTCGGTTTGCGTGTGGGAGTTGAAGCAATGCTAGGCCTAACCGTTGAGTAAACCAGGTGGAGAAGATACTCGCGCACAATTTATTTCAAACGCCGAGAATAATTTCCTTTCAACCTGTGGCTTTCTTGCCCTCTTTTTTCGCCATTTACGTGGAACGGTGCAAATTTTAGCGAAAAATGCACGCGCGATTGGAAATAGAGCGGGTGCTTTTATCCGTACTCTGGCTTAAGAGTTGAGTCGTAACCCAGAAAAAAAAGTACAAGTCACAAGTGTGATGTGCGAGTTTATTAATTGTCAAATCCACTTCCACGGAATAAGTTATCATATTCCTAAAATGGCGAGGTAACCGAGAATAAAACAATCTCTTTCTAATCATTATTTGTACCAAGGTTTAATGTTAAGTCGAGTCGGTGAATGATTTTTTTCCTTTCGCTTCGCGTGGGAATCACTTAACTCGAAATAAATAAAATGCGAGGCAGAATTAATTATACCTTTTGCTTTTCTGCCTAATTTTAGCGAGGCTTTTGCTCGACTTCTTTAGGTCTCGCGCGCTCGTCTTGTCTAGCGTACAAGTTCACTGACATCGTTCGCTACAAATGTTTATTTGAAATGTAGTCCACAAATAAATTCGCGAAACGAAAGGAAGAAAAATAACGCCGATTTTATTTTTTTTAATTTCTCCACGTCGAAAATTGTATTTTACGATTAAGTAACACGGTAGCCGAAACGAAAATACGTACTCCCAATTTAAAGGAAAGTGGAAAAAAATTTATTTTGAAGGAGCATTTGACCGAAAAAAAGAGCAAACTTTCGACATTGAATCGAAACGAATTATTAATTAGTAAACAAACGTTGAAAAGGAAAAAAGAGTAAAACATTGATGAGTTTGTTAGGTAAGTAGCGAAAGGGGTTTCGTTTTGTGATTGTCGAGGCCAGATTTCCAGACAGTGCTCCAGACGCGGGATAGAAAGAGGTAGTTCACTATTAATGCTGCAAGCCAAGCGTAAAGTTTGTGGGACTTTTTAAAAATAAAATGTTGTTTTTTTTTCGGCCTCTAAAATCGACGTTAAAAAATTACCACTTTTGTAGACGCCGACTTTTTAAAATAATATTTGAAAAAAAAAGAAAAAAAATTGTTTTTGCAAAGTTTAAATTTTGTCGAAATGTGAAAAATGCTGGTGTCGACGAATGTTATTGACGCGTTGGTAATGGCGAGTGTGAGGAATTAAAGCGGGTGTCGGCGTTGTTTGGCTTTTTGACATTTTTTTCTTCAATGTCGTCGGTTAATTGTAGTTTACGGATTGATTTTTATTTAAAATTAACGAGTGTTATGTTTGCGTGATTTGTGTAATTTGGGTCATTGACTGTCTGGGAATTTGAATTGTGGAGAGTTTATTTATAAATAATCGTTTTACATCATTGGAAATTTCCTCCACCACTTCCGTTTAAAGAAGAAAAAAGTGCGCGAGAGAGTATTTGGTGAAAAATTGTATTAAATTTTGTTTATCGATCGATGACTGATTAGTAATTGATTTTAAATTGATTTAGGGCAAGCACAGCAACAGGCTGAACAAGAGTTGGCCACGAAAATGCTGCAAATACAATCCAAGAGGTTTTACCTAGATGTCAAACAAAATCGAAGAGGAAGATTTATTAAAGTAGCCGAGGTAATTGCGTGTATTTACTTAATCGATTTAAATTTAAATTTAAGATATCGGAATATATATATTGTGTAATTAAAATTAAAACGCGAAAGCGATTATCTCCCCGTAATTTCTAAGTACGATTTTTCTAATTCGCCGAAAATCAATTTGTAGCCATTTTTAACTGGAGGTGGGAAATGTTAATTCGTTGATAATTTCAACGAGTAAAAAGTAGATTTAAGTTAAACTCGGTTTAATGTTAATAATTTTCTATCTTTGTCGCAGTTGCGGACCGGAAATCATTTCCTTTCTTCTTGGGACGAAAAGAAGCGCTTTATTCTTTGCTTTGTTTTTTTTGGTTTTACTTTTTTAGGAAAATCGACGACTCGCCGAGGAAACGATATGGAGACACTTTCGGCGACTAATATTTAACGCGAATCGAATTTCTTCTTTTTCTCTCAAAAAGTTCGCGTTCGTACTTCGCGGATCGACGACGGCGGAGGAAACGAAAAGCCCACTGATAACTTTTTTATTCTTTCTCGTACATTAATCGTTTAAAAAAAAATCCAAAAAAATATTTGAAAAAAAATATTTGGAAAATTGGCAGATGGTTTCCCTTAATAATTTTCGAGCCGAAAGCGCGAGGACACCGGACGCAGCAAACTTTTATTTTGATTTCAGTATTCGTCGATGCGGTAAAAGATGGCATTTTGAGAATGAATGAATGAGGAAAAGTAACGAGCGTCAAAAGTTTGGTATTTTTGAAACATTGCTCCGACAATCGTAGGAAACGGAAGAACGACATTTACGTCGGTGATATTCGACCTGTCACCGCGAATGGCGATATACAAAAAAATACCGTATGAAAGACGCTTTTTGCGTATTCGTGTGCGAGTGTGTTTTGATGTGCGTGAGATCGACGAACGACGGACGAGCGATGAGGAGGAGAGAGAGAGAGAGAGATAAATAGATAGAGACCCACGAGCCAGGGCGCGGGTCGGGAGAAAGTTGTTAAGTCGAGTGTTTTTTTTCTCTTCTCTTCTCTGTGCCCGTCCCTTTTTCCCTATGCCCCTTTGTCAGCGCCAATCATGTGGCCCCCATCGTTTCAGATTAGCTCAGATGGAAGCAAAAATCAGTTGGCATTGTCCATGTCGACAGCGTCCCAGTTTAGAGATCTGCTCACAAGTTTTAGCGAGCACTATGCCTCCCTCGGTAAGAACCCACAAGAACATGGCCGCCGACGGTCACGTGTCACTCCATTTGAAGAGACTGTGTCCTTTGCAGGTTGGGTCTGGTGGGAAGAAAAGCCGCCTTTTATTATCCATGTCAACGGCAGCCGAATTCAGGGATCATCTTACAAAGTTTAGTGAACATTATGCATCTTTGGGTAAGAGATTACTTTTACTGGTAAAACCGAGTATTTAAGACAAGCGTTTCATTTGTCCCGCTTCAAAAATGTTCGACAAAATTTAATTTTAACCGAAAATGTATTTACCGAATTGCTGGTTTTTCTTTTTCTGCCCCCGAGCAATTGGCGACTTATTTTTTTTGTAATCCAAAATTCTTTTTCTTCGCCCTTCTCGTTAAAATTTAAGGCTTTACGTTAAGATTATTTTAGTTAAGGTTAAACGTTATATAAGTTAATTTTACGCTAACGTTACGTGACGACCATTAAGGAATTTTGTTTTTTTGGCTTATTTTTTGATTTTTTAAATTTTGTAAATTCGATATTAGTTTTTAATATTCTTTGCCTAATGATTTGCGTTTTGTAAGATATGAATTTATTTGTGGACCGAAAAAAGCAAACTCTTATCCCATTAGATGTACGGTAATAAATTGGGGGACCTGAGAAAACAAACGTAAAATTGGTTTTCTTTTTTATTTCTTTAAATCTTGTTTTTGAGGGTGCGTGGACTCGGATTATTTTTGGGGGCTGTGAAGAATCCCAGGCTGCTGTTACATTGGTATACCAATTTGAAATAATTTGCAAATTGTGAAATTTCTCGATTAACAAAAAATGAGAGAAAAAAGGAAAAATTTAAAATGGAAACTCGTTGTTATTTTGAAATATACAGTAATTGGTCGAAGTTTGTCTATTGGCTGATATCCCACTAGACCCACCAAAAAATTCTTTGTGGTTGTTTATATTATTATTAATCGATTATTTTTGTTTCGTTTATTATTTTATTTTATTTTTGCGTATGCGAAGGTAGCTTACTTATATTTTATCGAGTAATTTTTAAAGATTAATTTTTGTTACTTACGATAACGTTATGTAAATTTATTACCTTTTATTTACCGATTACACGAATTTTTGATTTTTATGAGATAATTTATTACTTTAAAAGTATATATGATTTTGTTACTTATTTTACTCGTTAAAAAACAGTTGTACAGTTCTTCTAAAAAATATTAATTTTATTTGGAAATTAAATGCAGAACTAGATAGAAAAAAAAACAAAAAAATAGTATAAGAAATTAATTTTAAGCTACGTGAGCAAAAATTTGTAAAATTTGTAAGGTAGTTATTAAGTTTAAGTTATAAGAAAGTTATAAGATAAGCGGTTGAAACTTTGAGCGTTGAGAATTGTTTACCCGCAGGTCCACCGAATCCAGACAATTTACCTGAAGATGGCAAATTGAAAAGTGAAATGATGGTGAAAGATAACAGACGCTATTACTTGGACTTGAAGGAAAATTCACGCGGAAGATTTCTAAGGGTAAGAAGGAAATATTAATCGTCGACGAGCTCCTTGTGAAGAGCCTGTAATTAATCGGTAGGTTTCTCAAACCATCGCGCGTGGTGGCCCTCGTTCACAAATAGCAATTCCTGCTCAAGGAATGATCGAATTTCGTGACGCGCTCACGGATCTACTCGAAGAATTTGGAACTGACGATGGAGGTGATGGCAAGTGACGTTGTTGCGTTTTCCCAATCGTTTTTAACCCACTTCCCCATACCGAAATAGTTTTACCCGAGTAACCTTACAGATTAAACCTTTTCTTTTTCAGGTTTCAAAGGTGAATTACCGGAAGGACGTCACATGCGCGTAGAGAATAAAAATTTCTACTTTGATATCGGCCAAAACAACAGAGGCATTTATATGCGTATATCCGAAGTAAGTTGGATCGTTCTCGGTATTACTATTGATTTGTTAAAAGGAAAAAAAAAATCGTATTTTGTAAGAGTTAAGCGTTAGTTAGATGTCGTTTTCTCGGTTTTGTTAACGGCGGTTGAATTTGCAGGTAAAAACAAATTTTCGTACAGCGATTACCATTCCAGAAAAGTCTTGGGTTCGTTTCCGAGACATATTTGCCGATTACGTTGAAAAAATGAAGGAACAAACAGAAAAGCAGTCGCAAGACGGGAGCAAATGAGATATTTTCCCGCCCTCTTCCCGTTGGCGCGCTGTGACGTAGTTTCAGGCGACAAAAAACTTGGTGTGGAAGAGAAGCCGTCAAAACACTTCTAGATAGACCCGGTGTTTGTTTGTTAGCATTAAAAAAATAATTGCAAAATGCAAAAAAAAAAAAAATAATAATAAATTAATTAATTAAAAAACGGGAAAAAACGAGTGACAAAATAAGATTTAAAAAAAGAAAGGAAAACAACAGCAAATTTTGTTTTTAAATATCGACAAAAATTACTCGAATTGGAATGGACTGGGAAAATTTACACTTAAAAAATTACAAACAAAATGTTAATTAATTTTAAGAAGAAACGAATCGAAAATTTTTGAATATACGTGAAAAATTCTATTTGCTTGTGTTTGACAAAAAAATTGATTGATTGATAGTTTTTAAATGGATTTTCGTTTCATTTGAATTGTAAATTTTTTGGTTACCCCAAATTTTTTATTTTTGTTTCTTTTATGATTTTTGAGATTTTAATGTAATTATTATCGTTATTATCTTTTATTTCTTTTCTTAATTTAAAGTTAGCTCGTTGTGGCAATTTGTGATACACAAAAAAATTTTTTTTTAAATATAAATAATAATATTGGTTGGGTGATTTCGTTGGTTTATGATCCTTGTGACGTTAAATTTATAACAAATGTTCAAATTTTTTGGTTTTAATTTTAAAGAAAAAAACTGATTAGCTATTAGGCGTAATTATTAAATCACAGGGATTATAATCTGATGTCGGCATAGACAAAAAAAATGTCAAAAGATTTTTAAATTGAATAATTTACTTACGGGAAAATTTGTAAAACAATTTTTCCCGAAGAAAAAAAAAATAAATAAATAATAGCTAATTCTTATTAAGATGTTACCATTTTGTATAATAAAATAAACTGAAAAAAAAAACCAATGGAGATTTCTGAGAAATCACCCGTCAAAAAAAAGAGAGTTAATTTACTCTATAAAAAATAGTAATAACGTTGTTTGTGAAAAAGCAAAAAAAAAAAAAAATGAAATGAAATGAAATGAAATGAACAGCGATGAAATGGGAAAATGGTATTTAAAGAAGTGAGCGTAGCAGCTTCTGTTCTCTTTTTCTTTGGTTTTTTGTCATTATTTTATTCTTGCATTTGTTAAAAATGGCTCATTCCAAATGACTGCTTTTTTTTTAATTATTGTTTTTTGAAAAATATTTCAGATTGTAATTTTTTCAAAGAAAAAAAAACTTTTTAGTTATTATAATTGAGCTGTTTTGGTTTTTATTTTTTTAATCCCCGATTATTATTATTATTATTTTTGTTTAATTTATCTTTTATCATTTGTTTAGTTAATTTTTTAAAAGAAAAATTTTAAGCTGCAAAAGTTTAATAAATTTGAAAACAAAAAAGAATTTTAATATTATTATTATTAATTATTATTAATAGTCGTTATTGCAATGGATTATGTGTTAGACATATCGATATATAAAAAGAAAAAAAAATTACAAAAAAAAAAGAAATAAAAAAATCCAAAAACGAAAAAAAAAAATTACAAAAAAAAACTGGTGTTTCTCGCGAGAAGGGTTTTAAAAAATTTTAAATAAATTAAAAAAAAAAAAAAAAGAAAACGAAAACGAAAAAAAAGCAAAAGTTTTTTTTAGCATTCACACTGCCATTTTGAATGGGCAAGAAAAAATAAGTAAATAAATAAAGAGCCCCTTGGTTAGTTGATTAATAAGGTGTGTTAACCAAGCGGTTAAATTGTTATTGTGGTAAATTTGTTTTTCCCGCTATTTTTTAATTGAGCGTTGATGCCCCGAAAATTATTTTTTAAAATTTTAACTTAAATTTAATTTAATTTGGTTTTGCTTGGGATAAGTTGGTTAGTTATCTTTACAGTGTTAATTGGTAAGAAGTAATAATTTTTATTAAATAATTAATAAAATATTTTTATCTTAAATTGATATTTTTTTCGTTGGCTTTAAACTTTTAATTTTGGATGATTTTCATTTTTTTTCTCTCCCTCTTTTGATTACTGTTACAGGGCGTAAAGATCGAATAGTCAAATATAAATGTTGGTCTATAGTTATTGATGATAAATTGATTGTAAGCAACCAAAAAAAAAAAAGATTAAATGAAAAAAAAAATCAAAAAACAATAATAAAAAATAAACTTTACTAACCAGTTCCGTTCCAGTAGTGATTTGTCAATGGATAAAGAAATCGATTTAATATTTTGAATTATTAAGTATTTTTAATTCTGTAAAAAAGTAAACATTACCTCCAAAAAAAAAAAAAGTAAATTTTTTCTTTTTATCAAAACTGAATTTGATAAAATGGATAAAATTTGAAATTAAAATAGAACAAGGTGTAGATGAAGGAAAAGAAAATTTAAAAACCAGCAGAACAATAACAAAAAAAAATTTCTTAAGTGTACCCTTTTAAGGGATTTAAAAAAAATTAAAAAAATTTGCATAAAAATCCTTTTTGGTACTTGTTTATAGTGTAGATAGATGTTGCCAATTTTTGGATATTAAGTTTATTGGGGAGGATAAATACAAATATGTTATGTACAAATCTCTCTTGAGTAAGCAGTTAAGATATAAAAGAAGAAACTTTTTTTTCCCTAACGTTAAGTAAAAATTATTCCACTGTAACGACGATAAAAAAGAAATCTCAACAAATCCCACTTTAAAATGAAGGGAAGCATTTTTTGCCCCTTTTTAAATTTGGTCCAACAGCAAAGTTTGGGAAGAAAAAAGTCGAAGAACCGATACATAATAAAGGATAGATTTTTATTAAAACGACGCATGCATTTTTATTTTTGTTATTATTTTTGTTGAATGTGGTTACATTTTCGTTAATTTTAAGTTTCATCCTGTTTACTGTCGCTCGTCGTCTCGTTTTTCCTACTTTCACTTATTTTCATTTTCTTCACTGTAACAAATTTTTCTCTCGTTTTTCTTAGCAGTTGACAATTTTGTTTCGTTTCATTTTCGTTAATTATTTATTATTGTAACATTTTAGGTGGTATTTGTTGTTCAGAAAAAAGCGATTAATTACTGTATTCAGTTTATTAAATTCACTTCTTAATTTCTATTATTTTATTATTTTTCTCCTGGCAGCAATTTTTCTGTAAAGTAGGAAATTTATCAGGAAAAAAATTGACGAAAAAATACTGCAAAAAAATGTACAATTATTAATTACATTAACTTTGTTGTGCAGTTTATTAAACAGCAAGTCTTAATTGTATTTTACTATTGTCTCAAAATTCTTTCGAGGAACCTGTAAATTAATTTTGTACAAATCGCGATTTAATTCTAAAAATGCAATTTCGGCCACGTAGGAAAATTTACCAATCTTTGTAAATCTTCTCCGTCGATTTTACGTCCGAACCGCAGAGCCATTTTCTTGACGAAACAACTGACGGCCAGGGAACGGCACTTGTCGCACGTAGACGTTAACGACGCGGTGTGGCATAATTCAGCCGCAGAAGCGCAATGTCCGGACGATCGATGCGAAAGCAAAGCGACAGTTTCGAGAGCGTCCACATTCTGAATTCGGAAACAAACGGTAGAAATAATTATTCATTATAACTTGAGTCGGTGTCGTGACTAACATCATCTCTGATTAATCGTTCCACTAGGTTTTCCAGCCATCGAGGAAATAAGAGCAACCACCAAACTACTCGCTCACGGTCAAGAACTTTTCTTCGAATATCATCCCGGATAGATTCCCAAATAATATCCTCGTCGCAAACTGAAAACGGAGCAACTCGTAACGCAAGACTCCCGAGGTACATCTTTTAGTTTCTCGAGTTTTATTCTTACTAGGCGAGTCTGTCGATAACAACCACGATAAGGGATGCAGATGGGATTGCCACAGTGAATCCTGATCTCCATAAAGTATTAACACGAATTATTATTATTGCAATTGCTATTGCGGTACTCGAACCTAAAATAGAGTTGCGTATTCGATTATGTACTTTACTCGACGTTAAACTCGCGACGATTTCCCGCCCAAATAATAATGATTTCGGATGATAATTTGTTTTCGTAAACATGGCCTGCAAAATTCGAAGACTGTGTCGAGCTAGAGCGGGCCAGGTTGCGCAGGCGTTTATCTGTATTCGGTTCACAAAATCAAATCTATTATTAATGCGCGAAAGCCATAGCAGTATTTGGTAATTTACCAAAAGCGAATGCATTTCTTCATTCTCCGACCGCAATACTTGTAGAATGGAAACCTCTAACGACACTCGGTGTAAAAGCCATAAATTTTTCATCGATACCGGACTGAGGTACAGTTGATCTGCAACGTGAAGTTCGTTTAAAAAGCTTTAATCGAATGATAGGACGAACATACTTCGTTTTACTTTGGTCCATATTTCTTTTACGACCGACTCGTTTCGAACGTCGCGAAACATAACGAAATGTTTTAACAATTTTTCGTGCAATCCATTGCAAATTTTTTCGTCCGTGATAAAATCCAACAAACGATAATTCCGGCGTAAAAATTGTACCGCAATTTCTTCGTTTTCCGAAAACTTATCGAAAGTCATCCGCACCTATTTAAAACAACCACGTTAAACGCTGTAAATGTATCTTTCGCGAGCAGTGAATTTACCTCCTCCAATTCTTCTTCGCAGGATTTAAAAACCATATTACGAATCTGCGCCTAGAAAATAAAATTCTGTCGGTAATTTTGTTTCGTACTCGCAATCGACGGCATACTTGCACCCAAAAATTTGATTTATTTTGCAGTTCAGACTGAGGCCGTTCCGTGTGAAACCACAAAATGCATTCCAATACGATCGCCAATAGTCGTTCGTCACCGATTACTAACGGATTAGTCCTTAAGAGAGTCAACACAGTCGCTAATTGAGGATAGGTTCGCATAACCCATTCGAGTTGATTTTCGGCTTTACTTCGATCGCGAAGCACGGCGTGAACATCGGCAATCACGTCGCGAATTTCCTTTACTTTTTCTTCTCTGCTCGTCAGGGAGCGAACATCTTCCAAAGTTTTCACTCGGGTTAACTCGGACTTTACATTTACGAGTCTTAAGTTCACAGCATCGGTCATTACCAAAAAAAGTAACGAAAAGAATTTAAAAGCAATTTTCACGATCGACAAAAAATTGTTGGTAGGAGTAGCCACAAAATTGGTAACGAATCCTAAATCTTCATAACGCGGCTAAATTGTTTTAGATCGTAGTCTCCTCGCTCGCTCAATATGATACGTAGACTCCCAGTAGGCTCGGTTAAATGTCGTCGAGTGGAAACAAACTAAAAAAAAATTACCCACGTAAATAAAAGAAGAATTAAACATTTTTTTAAGTTATTAATATTAATCGATGATAAACGTTAAAATTTTAGTATTCTGTAGGAAAAGTAAAATAAAATGATACTACCATACTGATGGATTAATACGCTTCTTCGCAATCCCAACGGGGGAAAACGCTTCGCGTGCCAGGTGCCAATTTCTGGCGAATGTCGATTAATTTTTAATTATTGATGGTGGCCGATTAACCCGCGCTTTAAACGAAGTGACACGGCCGATTCGCCTCGAATACGCGAAAGGTCTTTTAATTTTTTTTTGCGAAAATCCGTCGGACTATTTGCGGGCGCGGACGCGTACGAGGAAGTACTTCGCTCGTGTTTTCATTTTCTTTCATTTTGCTGCAATGTCGTTGTATCTCGACGAATTATTCTCGGCGATACGATCGGATTTAGCTAACTCTTTTGGCCTTTGTATGTAACGCGCCAATCGAAATATGGGTAATTGTCTGAAAAGCCCAACGTCAGACGATATTTCGTTGCTTCGCGGCAACGAAAACACTCGGGAAGCATCAGCTGACACACTGGGTCCTCCACCACCCTACCAGGTACAAAAGACAAAATTGCGTTGACGTACGATTCAGTGCGTTGTAACGAAACGTAATTTATCGTTTAACGCGACATCGCACTCTCGAGGTCAACGCTGTCTATCTTACAAAGTGATATTTTAACGTTCACCATCTCAACATGTGTTTCGTTTCTTTGTCCGGGACAATGGAGATTTTTTTTCTCTACCTGTTTGCTTCTTAGTGACAATGCATAATTAATGTTTTTAAGGAAACCGTTCCCGTGTATTATCCCTCGCCCAACGTGAGTCGACCCGCTTCGCAGTTAACCGAGGAGGAACAAGTTAAAATAGCTCAGAGGATCGGGCTCATCCAACATCTACCCACGGGAACTTTCGACGGGAGCAAGAAAAACAGAGAGTAAATATATTTTTATTTATAGTGGCGATAGTTATCGAGTGTCGGTTGATAATAATCTTAATATCAATTTGTAGGTGCGTCATTTGCATGATGGAATTTGTCATCGACGACCCGATACGTTTTTTGCCTTGTATGCACATTTATCACACGTCGTGTATCGATGATTGGTTAATGAGATCGTTTACTTGTCCGTCGTGTATGGAACCCGTGGACGCCGCTTTACTCACAACGTACGAGACCAATTGACTAATTAGACGAATAATTACAAAATTTGAAGGAACTGCGGAGTTACGCGAAAACATTTTATATATAAACGGTATTACCAATAATTAGTGCTACGAGATATTTTTGTCTATTATTTCTCAGAAAGAAGAGTGAAACGACAAAATGGACTCGCTCGTTTTGTAATTGTGCAAATTTATTCGGATTTTACGTTTAAAAAATAATGGTAACGGTAATTATTCTGTGGAAAATTGCGTTGTTCGTGGTTTCGCTAGTGGGGAGAATGAGAGGAAAAAGTCATTTTTGTGTGAATAATTAATAAGCCGACAGAAATTCTTTTTTCCTTTTTTTTTAGTGCGATTTATTTCTCTAAATTACAGTTGGTTTCACATAATGAATAAAACCAACGACCAAAAAATGAAAAAAGTGAGATGCTGTATTTTGATTGATCCATCGTAGTCGAATTATCGTGATTTTATTTTTATTTTTTACGTAACGTAATTGATGGTATTTGTTCCTAGAAAATGAAAAAAAGTTAAAAGGAATTTTGAACATGTACGAATCGAATAATTTGTGTAACGATGGATTTCGTTTACAATTGTATTTTTTATTTAATAATTTAAGGTAAATGGTTAGTTTTTCCAATACATTTTATTTTACCACATGATTTTTTTAACCCGAATTATTTTTAAGGGACACAGAGGTGTGTGAATATCAATTATTTATTAAGAATTTATATTCTCGATGTGTGGGTTTTTAATTATTTTTCTTAACTTTTTGTCACATTTGGAATACTGTATAGATCGGTGATTAATTTGTTTTCTGATATCTATGATGTCGATTACTTGATGCTGGCATTTTAATTTCGACACGTCTTTAAATGAATATAGTTATACGTTTCGTTTAATTTTTAGTTACTTTAAGTAATTTGTATGGGATTATTAAACAACAAAAAAAAAGATACCGCATTAGTTTTGTTTAGAGTCAGTTTACTGTAAGAAATCATTTTGTAATTTTTGCGTGCAAAGTTGTGTACAAAAATTAAGTTTTGTACCGAAACTCAAACGGAGGACAAATTGTAAATAAATAAAATCGAATTAAAATTCAACGTATAAATTACTCACAATCCTTTGATGATACCGTAATTGATTCACATTTTAGAATAGAATATTTTGCCGTTTTAATGAGATTTCACTTTAAAAATATTAATTTGTGCTTTTTGTAATTTCAGATCGAAACGAATTGTAAATATGCGTGTGCTGATTAGAGACGCGCAAATATTTTTTTTATTTTTGTATATTTTTGTTTTGTGTACCGCCCTGCTGTGCACTCAAACCATAACGAAATTTCGTGAAATCGCCGATAGAGCGCAGTATTTGTCTACAAGTGGATCCGGTTCTGGATTATGGCGCTCTCTATTTCGAAAAAGTGTTGATTGTGGGCGAATAGTGTCGGCGAATAGCGACCATGCCGAAGTAAGTACATTGTCGTATTTTTCTCTAAATTCATTTCACGTATTAATGTTTTCGTTCGTAGATACTACTGCGATTACTGCGACACGTATTTAACGCACGATTCTGTAAGTAGAAGTCTAAAATACTGTCGAAGTTTGGTGTAAGTTGTTAAATTTATGTTACATATCGTTATTGCATTTTACAGCCGTCTGTTCGTAAAACACATTGTAACGGGAGAAAACATAAAGAAAACGTCAAATTTTACTACCAAAAATGGATGGAAGAACAGGCCCAATCGTTAATCGACGCAACGAGTAAGATGTTAAATAGACTACCGTATTTCGTTAGATATAATCTGGTCCTTTTAATTTTATACTACCGGAGTGACGTAATCTCAGAAAAATATCACTCCTTTAAATTTAGAGAGACAAACGAGATCATATCTTACGAATTCGACGTGTAAATTTTCAGTTATTTTAAATTGAAATTGGCAATTTGTTTCGTCTTTTTGATTTCACCGTTAACGAATTAACGATTTTTTTTTTCAGCTGCGGCATTTAAAGCCGGCAAAATATCAACGAACCCGTTTGCCCCAAATGCTCCGAGACCACCGCAGGGAGTTGCTATTCCTCCACCTCCCAACATGCCCCGTAAGTACAATCACATCGCGTTGTTCTCCAACTTAGCAACAATTATTTTACTTTATTTTTCTAGCCCCAATGGGTGCCCGACCACCTCCAGGTGCGAGAATGCCGATGCCACCTCAAGGAATGCCGCCCGGTGCTATGCCCACAATGTCCGGTCCTATGCCCTTGATGGGTCCACCTGGCCCTATGCCTCCGAACATGATGATTCCTGGAATGGGCATGAGGCCACCGATGGGCCCCATGGGTCCCATGATGCCAATGGGTATGCCTATTCGTCCGCCGATGATGACCGGACCTCCGGCACCGCAACAATCTCCCGTCACTGTGTCCGCTGCTCCGATGAAAAAATGAAACCAGGTGCACCTTTTGTTTTTACCCAGATTTTGTATTCGGATTACATTAAAATCATTCACTTCATCAACATACATGCAAATGAGATTAGAAAGAATCGTTTGTGGAAAACTCGGGATATATTTATTTATTTTTTCATTTTAAACAATAATTAGAGATATTAATCCTTTTTCTTAGTTTTCCGTTGATTTGCTAACTCGGCTATTTTTTTATCCAACTTTCTCCCCAAGTGGATCCGTCGTACGGGATCAGTCTTTTTGCTAGGTACTCCACTGCCGGGATAAATTACTCCTTCTCGAATCACAGTTCTGCGCGCTTCGCGTCGTGCGTCTTCGCCACAGCCGTGAATTTCGGGAAGTCCGTGCTGCAAACAGTAGCGCAGCCGACAAAACGTGCACGTCACTCCGATGATTTCGGCGGGCGTTTTGCATTTGACGAAATTGCACTTGCGATCGCACTTAGTAAATTCCGCTAACGCGTGGTCAAAATCTTCCGCAGTTTCTTCCCCTTTTGAAACGTTACTAACTCGTTTGTTCTTTGGCGCTTTGTTTTTAACGTTGGATTTGGTTGCAGTTTTCGTTTGTTCCTGCGCAAGAAATAATTGTTAAGCTGCCTAGCGGTCAGAAAATAATGACGTCTATATTACCTCACTACACCGCAACAAATGCAATTGTAGATTATTCTCTGGGATAAAGCGGCCGCAACGTTCGCACTTTGCATCTCCATCATTTTCATCGTTGTGGTCACTTTGCTCATCCACGTCACTAGTAATATCCGCAGTCTCATTTTGACAGTTATCCAATTTTGCCGTTTCCTTTTTAATCCCGCGCTCGGTTTTTCTGACGGTTTTTTTTACTTTTGTTATCTTTTTAATCATTAAGCGCCTGTTACTGCCATCGCCCGAACTGGAATGAGTTAACCCTTCCTTTTCGGCTATCTATTGTAATAGGAATGAGTTAAAAATGAAATTTTAGTAAGTTTTATTAGTTTCACCTCGTGCACGATTCGACGTTCAAAAGACGAAAGAGTTGCGGCAAAGGTTAATTCTCGCGCGGATTCATCCGTCAAAAACGATTCGATTTGTTCTACTAATCGACGCTTAATTTCTTCGTCTCTATGATTGGTCGGATCGCTCGTCATAATTTCTACTGACTTCGGCTGAATTTTACCAGCGGTGCCTCCATTCTCGCGTTTTGGAAGAGCCTTTGGTTTTTCTGACTTGCCCTCTTTTTGCTTCCGATTAGTTTTACTAACGTTTTTAAACTGCAAGTGTTCCGGGTTAACGGCGGACGATTTAAACAGAACTGTAATTAATTAAAAGGATATATTTTATTCTTAATAATTAGTTTTTCAGAATTTTCGTTACCGTCGTCGTATTGATGCGCCGAACGAACTTCTCCTACTCTGTTCAAATAGTCTATCAGACTTTTAAGTTCCTCTTTCCTAGATACCGTTTCACTATCGCACACGACAGTTACGTGCCGTCTCGCTCGAGTAATTGCCACGTTGATACGCCGTATTTCAGCCAAAAATCCAACTTCTCCTTCTCTGTTGGATCGCACCAACGACATGACGACCGCTTCTTTTTCTCGTCCTTGAAATCCATCCACCGATCTAATTTCCAACGAGGGATATTGAGCGGATAAACGTAAGCGTAACAAATCAACCTACGATCAATTATTAACTATTAACAAAAATTACTCGCGGCGCACCGAATACAAGCTAAACTACCTGTAAGTTATACGGCGTTATGACAGCAATTTCATCGGGTTTAAGGCCTTGGTTTACCAAATTTCGAACTTGAGCCGCAACTATATCTGCCTCCCCTTCATTTCCTTTGGACGCTTCGTCGATTAAATCCAGTTCGGTAATGTCACATCCGGCAGTATCGATTAATAACAAGGGAATAATCGTGTCTTCATTTTCGTCGACGTTGGGCAAATCTTTCAACAAGTGATTAGCCACGCTGTGGTGCGACGTCAATTTACCGTCGTATAAATAATCCGACGACCATCGCGATATGTGCTCGTGCATACGATATTGAACGGTCAGCATACGCACTATACTCTCTCCGTGCATTTTGAGCAATCTTTCCATCAACGTCAATTCTAAGCCTTCTCGAGCCGCTCTAAAACAACGATGACGGAAACGTAAACGGTGCATTCGACGGTTTAATTGTAAATTGCTATTTAATACGGTTACTTTTTCGAAACGATGGTTGGCGGTAGTTGTAAGTGATCGCCGGCCAGTATGCACTTAGGGGCTCTTAGCAAAGGAATCCAACACGCGGCTTCTAGACCCTGAAATTTTATCGATTGAAACTATGCAATTCTCGGTACCCGTTTGAACGCACTATCTACTTGCGAACATTCATCGATGATGACCACGTCGAAATGGTCGTCTATTCGAATGTGTTTCAACGGACCGTCCACGTAAGCGCTGGTCAACGTTGACAAAATAATTGGAGTTCTAGCTATCAACTCACGGGTGGCTTTCGTTTCTCGATTTCTCAATTCTTTGTACAAAAACTTGGTCTCGCGTCGTAATTTATACGATTTATCCTTCGTCTTTTCACTTCCGATACTCGTCTGTAATTAACGGATGGGATGGATCAATTATTAACGTTACTAATGACAAAGTGTTGAATTATACCATTAAGTTGTCGATTTCCTTTCTTACGTCGCTGATGACGCGACCTTCGCTACTGATCGAAAGGAGAGCATCTAAAGAATACCGTTGTATATTTTTTAATATTCTCGCTGGATGACCGATCCGTAGCATCGGAACGTTGCATTCCGATAATTTCTCAACCAAATTATCGACTGCTACGTTAGATGGGGCGCAGGCTAAAACCTAATGGGCGAATTACTGTAAGTTGAATTAAAAATTATAACGGGTAACGTCTTAATACTTTCTGTCCTAATTTGACGCATTGCAGGATTATTTCGACGACGGTGGTCGTTTTTCCCGTTCCGGGCGGACCGTGCACGATAGCTACTTCTTTTTGACACAGCGCAAATTTTACAGCTTCTTGCTGCGAATTATCCAAATTTGTGTTTACAAATTTAAAATCATCTGTAAAAAGAAAAAGTAGCGATTTACATTTTAATTCTAAGTACAATAGTTTTAAAAGCCTCGGAATAAATCAACGCACCTCGTAGAGCGTTTGACGGGTCACTCGGTATGGCATCGCCGAATAAAACGTCGATCAAACGAGCAGCTGGTACTCGGTTGCATTTTTTCAGATCTCGCAGAGCGCTAGAATTTAGAAGTCGAGTGTAAATAATTTTTCCACGAAGTGAATACAAATTGTTTACCTTTTAATTCTTCGGTATGACACTTCGTTCGTGAGTTTTATCAGCTGATATTGAGTGTCGTCGTTTAAATCTAATTCTTCGCAATTATCTTCGAAGGCAACGTGAACCGAATTTGTCGCGTTCTTAACTACGACTCCCGACGCAATCGGTTTGGACAACGGTCCCGATTCCTTTTGGTACGCGTAAACTCCTACGATATCGCCGGAATTAATCTTGTGCGAGGGAAGATCGCCACCCGACCAAAATGGTTCGAAATGCAGCACCGATCGACCGTAGAGACCGGTATTACGCGACGCGATTCGTAACTTTAATAAGCAGACACCTCGTCTCTGCAATTCCTTCGTGCCCACGTTTTCAAATAGTTTCCTGCGAAAGAAATAACTCTTAAAACAAGTAGAAGGGGATGGCAAGCGCGATCGATCATTTTTACCTGTTCTCGTTAATTTCTTCCTCCTTTTCTAGAGCTAATAATTCTAACTGCTTCGCTACGAAC
The DNA here is from genome assembly GCA_034696085.1 of Stigmatogaster subterranea. NCBI lineage: Eukaryota > Metazoa > Arthropoda > Chilopoda > Geophilomorpha > Himantariidae > Stigmatogaster > Stigmatogaster subterranea. The sequence goes on from JAQIWS010000027.1 coordinate 66,081, forward strand.
GCATCCATGCCGTTTATTTACAACGTAAATCGCAGCGATCATCAATGGTGTTTAATAGACATTAGTACGAAATTTTGCAGCTAGAGCGTGCGTGTGTCGCCAAAAGATGGCGACACCGTTGCAGTGGCGAGACGACATTTAAATTTGTTGGCGCGAAAGTCCTCCTATTCGTCGAATAATCGGTCGTTCGTGAGTCATCCGATTTCGCCAAACATAACCTTCGAAGAGGCGTCGGTCACGGGTCAGATAGAGTTCGGTCGGCGAAGGAACAACGACGATAACAGTAACTGGTAAGATCTTTACTTAAACCGAGTCTTTGGATTTTGGGGAACGTTTCGCGAGTCTACCGTTTTCTTTAGAATATGGGCTTAAAGTTTAAAAAAACGGAACGCGCCGGGAAGAGTTGAAAGGCCGAGACTCTTTGACTAAACCACGCACTAACCGCGACTAACCGCGCGATATCTCAAATTTCTTTTTGCGCGTAGATTTCTTTCTCTCGTTCTGGCACGTTCCGAATTTGCCATTAATTGCTATCGGGGTTTTAAATACTGGTCCGTCTCTTAGACCGACCATTGAATAAATTTATTCTAAGCTTCGTTCAAATTATTGTCATATCGCTAATTAATTTTCTTTTTTCGTACGTGGCGACCGTCAACGGACTCTGACTCGGACGGAGAGTGAAACCGCAGCCCAAAGCACCGCCGGGAGACTGAAAACCACGACGAACGCTCTCGGAACGAATTGGTTCGGCGAAGACTCCACCATGACAGGAGAAAACGTGAGACGTCGTCGAGGGATTCACGGTAGGAACGTTCAAATACCGTATTCGCGCGTAGGAGAGGATTCCTCGTGGGTTTAGGCCTCTGCGGTCGTTCCTCGAATTTCCGCGTTTTGTTACTGTTAGTAACGCGGTAAGACGTTTTCTTTAATTTTGCTAAGTTTTCGGGTTTTTTCCTTAATTTTCATCTTCGTACGTAATATCGGTCAATTCGTTACTTTTGTTCGAGTTTTCTTTTGAAAATTTGGTTTGGGAGGTTTTTGCTCGTTTTCTTTTGAAAATTTGGTTACGGAGGTTTTTGCTCGTTTTCTTTTGAAAATTTGGTTAGGGAGGTTTTTGCTTGCGCTGTTTGCAAACAGGGGTAGGACTTTACTGACCGAAAGCAAATTTGATTGAAGCGCTCAAAAGGAGAAGAGTTAGGCCTTCTCCGGTTTTAGGGCTAAATTTGTGAATTTTGCAAATTTATTGAGACTGAGCGGTGTGTTTGCGCGATGTCGGGGGGATTTTTTGTTCGTTCTCGTTTCAGGTATCTTTTCGGGTGTTCCCCATCTCCGACAAACTGAGGGTGTTCCCCATCTCGGACAATCTTCGGGTGTTCCCCATCTCGGACAATCTTCGGGTGTTCCCCATCTCGGACAATCGGCGGTTAATGTATCGAAGTTTGAAGATTGTAAAATATTTTTTAAGTTTTATTTGTCGCGTAAATGTAATGCTTCGTAGACTTCGAATTCGAGTTACAAACTGCAATATAATTTTGTATAGATTTAAGAAACCGTATCGTTCGCTCGTAACTATTTTATCCGAGTCGAGTAAATTTCGAAAATGTACGCTGCAAAATTCGCTAAAATTATGAGTTTGACTGTTTCAAAACCGTAAAATTTTTATCCTCGTAAGTTGAAAATTGTCGATTTAAATCACGGACAAAATGTGCGTTAAATCAGATTTTTGTTCTCGCTAAATTATTTTTTATAAAGTTTTGGACGAATCGCGAACCGCGTAATTTTGCGACTGAATAACTTATTTAACTTAAAGTAAATTTCTGCGGTTTTTTATTTAGCCTCGTTCGCGTATTTTAGTCTTCGCTTTTATCAATTTCCACAACGATTGATCCGTTCCGTTTTCGCACCAAATTTGCGTCGCGAATTCAAACCGTAACCACGAAATGCCGTGGAAAATTACGTGGGTACTGAGTTACCGCGCATTTAAATTTCTCACTTCAGAGGTTAATTTGTTAATTTTTTTATTTTTCATTAAATATAATTTGCGGAACGAGAAAAATTTCCCGCGAGACTAATTCCGCACGATGTAAACTACACTCCACTCCACTCAGGTTAGGTTAGGAATTCCCCATACCAGAAGTACTTCTGCCTAAATTTAAACCGAAACCCACACGAAACAAAATAAAAACCAATTACCCCCGAGACAAACCAAAATAAAATAAAACAAAACACAACAAACACCACATTCCCCAAAACACAAATAAAATAAAATAAAATAAAACAACAAAAATAAAACACTCGTCGTGCGGAAGGAATCTGGTCGAGAAATTTTTTTCGAATTTTAGTTTTTAACTTAAAATAATTTACGTTTAAGAAAGCGCGTAGTTTAAATCAGCACAAACTGCGAATTCGGAACGATAATTTATTTTGAAATATTTGCTTTAAAATTTAGAATCTAAAATCGCAAAATTACGTCGAATTCCTAATTCGCCCAAAATTAGGAGGAAATCGAGGATAGGATGATGTCGATGTGTCGTCCTTTTTGACTTTTCAAAAATGTCTGTTTTTAAAATTTGCTCATATTTTGTTCGATGTTTTTGCTTTAAATTGTTTCGTATCTCGCGTTGTTATTGAACTGTAATGTGAATTGAATTTAAACTTCACTAAAATTGGAAATTCGCCTTAAATTTCGTGCGAGAGATGTGTGTGTGTGTGTGATGTCAATGGTCTTTTTAACCATTTTATATCGTTAAGTCTACGAAGTATATTTTTAAGCTAAGCTAAACCGTGCCCTATCTATTTAATCAGTACCCGCATTTGCGTAATTTTATTTTGTGCACAATTTTATTTTGTGCAAAAATTGTAATACCGTAATAATTCCATTACGCGAAGACGACCCCCATTTTTTTTAAAATTTAAAAAATTTTTCTTTTTTTAAATTTTAGGTAAAAAATTGGGATCGTGTTGTAATCGAATTAATACGGTAGTATCAGAAGTAAACACACCTAGTAAATAACCCTAGGTTTATTTACTTCCGGTAGTATTAACACGGTAGTATCAGAAGTAAACACACCTAGTAAATAAACCTAGGTTTATTTACTTCCGGTAATACTAATACGGTAGTATCAGAAGTAAACACACCTAGAAAATAAACCTAGGTTTATTTACTTCTGGTACTATTAAACCGTGTTTTTAAATTTTGGAAATTGAATTGTTTTTAAATCGAAACATTTTGCGTTGTTTATTTCACCTACACGATTACTGCGAAATTCAGATGTACGCGTGATTTGACGCTCTTTAACCACGATTCCGAGTTAAATACTGTTTTTTAAATTTTTTCGTATCTCGAATTATCTCTTATTGTAAATGTCTATCGAGAATTCACCGTCTAAGAAAGTACTCGTATTTGTGTGAAAAATGTCTTTATCCTCTTTACATCGTTAAATATACTTAATGTTATTTTATGCAAAATTGTGATACCGTAATCATTCGATTACGAGACCACTGTCATTTTTTTTACGGTCTTTATTATTTTTTTTTTTAGTTAAATTTTTTCACAATGTTTAAAAAGTGGGGGTCGTCTACGTACAATCGAATTATTACGGTAATTTATTAAACCATGCTGTTAGTTTATTTAAGTTTTAAAAAAATAAATATTTTTTAAATCGAAACATTTTGCGTTGTTTATTCCACCTACGATTACCGCGTAATTGAAACCGAAGTGGCAACGACTACTACAATTTTCGCGTAATTTTAACCAAAAGTTAATATATTTTAATCCTTAGCGATTACGAAACAATTTTGGAAGGAGTGTCTTTGTTTTCGTCGAAATATGCGGAAAAGTTAACGACGATATTTTCCATTATTTTGTTAATCCAAGGCTTTTTTTACGGGCAAGTGACTCGATTCGATCGCGTAATCAACGCGCTACTAAGCGGGACGCTAAGGAAGAGGAAACCAAAAAATTATTCGACGAGGATTACAAAGTTGGACGATTCGTACATTTATTTCCAATTCTCGTTGCTCGACGAAGCTCACGACGTAAAACGGTAGAAATTAAAATTGTAAGGAGAACGTTAGTTAGAGAATGAGAAATTGAAATTATATATTCATCGCTTTTTAGATTTTTCCTTAATTTTGTTTTATTTTTTTCCGTAAGTTCGATTAAATTTTTTTGAACACGCGTTGGTTATTTTGAATTTATCTTTTCCTTTTCGATTTAAGTTTTCGATTTGTTTTTTACTTTTTACTTCGACCCCACCCGTAAGTTCAGAGAACCTTTAAGTGCGTACTTTCGTTAATTTCTAAAATATTTTTTCCTCTTAATACCGTAGTTTATCCTACACTGGATTTTCGATTATCCTGAAACTTTTTTGTACGGCTTGATTTTCGTTATTGACAATGACTTTTATTTTGTACTCAGCCTTTGTTCTTGTCTTAAGGTGGTACGTGCTATAATTTATGGCCGCAAAAAAATTAAGAAAAAAAAATTTAAAAAGGTTAAAGAAAATCGGGGACATTTATGAAGGTCAAACTTATAAAGCGTTGGATTTTTTTAAAGTGAAGAACGACTGTTTAATTTTCTCATAATTGACCTACAAAAGATTTACAAAATCTTTTTTTGATTAAAAATTAAATTTTGTTTTTCAAATGTTTGACTCGATTTAAATTCTGCGCGTACGAATCACGCGCGGAAAAAGAAAGTTCAAAGTTCGATCGATAGCACGTGGAAAAAATTCATTGACCGGCTTTTTTTTTTTTTTTCTTGTCGATTAAGAAATACGCGGACTGTTTACGAAAAACTGACGCCTTTTCGCGTTTCGAAGCTTAATTTTTACGAGAAAAACGTAATCTGCCATTTATTTCTAACGATAATCGTCTCACGCACCGGGTGCAACGTTCGAAACTTAAGAATTACCGCTAAATTTCACACCTCGAATCGATGAAAAATCCCGTTAAATAACCATTTTAATTTTAAGGTAAGAGAAGCGTCGAACGAGCGCTTTAATTTCCGCGTCGAAATTGAAAAATGATTTTTCTCGAGGTGTCAACGAGAGTAAAAGTAGTCGACTGAAAACGACGAGCGACTCGGTTAATTAAATTACACATTACAAATTACCGAAGAAAAAATAAATAAATAAATAAACTCTGTGAGCCGTAGGCTGTGTGGCATTAGGTCATTGCTTCGCTCGGAGACGATTAGGTTACTGCCCTCTAAAATTCGTGCGTGTGGAAAAGTTACGCGAGATGAAAGGAAAAATAAAACGAAAGCAAAAATGAAAAAAAAATGAAAAAAAAATGAAAAAAATTCCAGATTAGCTAAACAAACACAAACAAAGAAGCGAAGTGGGAGAAATCACCCTATTAATTTACCCGTCCAAATTTTGATGTAATTTGGTTCGAGGAAATGGAACGTTAACTTTTTTCGGTAAAACATCCTGGTTCAGCATTTCTAAGAAATCTCCGGAATATCTCGAGGAATGGAGCTCTCGAAAGGGTAAGGGGTCTTTTATTTCATCGCGAAATTCACGAAATCAAAAGGGTTGCTGAACTTGTCCAGACGTCGAGTGCCCCAAAATTGAACTTACGCCGACATCAGTGGAATATAATTTAATGCCACTTCAAACTAACCCGTCATTTGTAGTGGAAAATTGGTCTCGTTCTAGTTTTGTTTCTCCATTATTAAACTTCCCTTGAAAAATAAAAGGTTATTTAGGTTACCTGGACGAACCGTATTACGTTAAATCGGCGCAACGTTAACGAGGAATAATCCGGAAGAATCGTCGTTTTTCTTTTATTTATTTATTTTTCCTTTTACGAGACACTCGGAAGTCGAAATAAATTTAGCGCTCGACCACCTGTAGCTTACTCGTTAAGCGAACTCGAAATAAAAAAAATAAAAAAATAAAAAGTGAAACTCGTCCGAGCGTTTTCTCTCATTTGCTTAAATTGCGGCTTCCTCGGGTGTAAATTTAAATGCTCGGTTTACTCCGCTCCAGTTTGATTTCCTCTCATTCAAATTATTCGACCGCACCCCGGTATAAATATTTTTAAAAAAAGGAGAAATACACTAATCGAAACCATTTTTTTTATTGTTCGATATTCGTCGAAAATAACAAAATTAATACATTAAAGCAGGTTCTTTTTTTCATTTTGTTTAAACTAATTAATTTTATACTGACAATCCTTTTGCAAGGGTCGTTGAAGCGGGTGGGCGAGCAATTTAGCCATCGTGTCGTAAAGGCGAGTAGAATTTCGACTCACTTCGAAAATGTAACTTTTCCCTCGGGTGTCCAAATCGCAGAGTGACTGGTAAATTTTCTGTAAAATATAAAACGAGTGAACAACGCGATAAAATAGGAAGGAAACGTACAGGAAAAAGGTGAATTTCCGTCGTGAAAGCGGTTTAGGTGAAGATGTCGGACGGTTAACATTCGGAGAAATCGAGGGCGAGAGAATTTTATCCCCCATGTCAAAAAAAAAAAAAAAAATTGGGGAGGAAAAACGAAATGAGGGTAATGGATGATTTCGTTTTACATCTAGGTCGAATAAAAGTAAAATTTGTCAAATAAAAAGTGAGTGTGAGTGAAATCGCTGCGAGTTCCATTTCAATTTAAATAAAATTAAAAAGTAAATTTTGCGAGGAAAAGGAAAAAAAAAAAAAAAAATACCAACAAAAAAAAAAAACTGGTCGATCCAGTTTTCATTTTTCTTCATTGGTGGCGTCCCAGTCTCTCTTTCTCTTTCTCTCTCGACGTACGTAAACAGTCGGAAACAGTCGAGATTAAGAGGTGCGCGCAACACGTTCAACTACGATCCGTTAACGAGCGCAATTTTGACGTCTTCGCGAAATCGGTGGAGATTTATCGCTTCGAAATTCTATATTCCGGTAACTTTTGTTAATTTAAATTTTAAGGGAAAATATTTTGCTCGACTTTGAAACGCTTAATAACCTTGCCCCAAAAGGTTTGCGGCAATCTCACGGTGACATTCGTACTTGTGTTTTGGTATTCTAACAAAACCTTGAACTTTTCTTTCGGCGTTAAAAACAATTGTCGCCCTTGTAGAGCTAACCGAGGAGGTGGATTTAGTCACGAAAAATAGGCGTTGTCTTTACAATTTTATTACGTCGAGGGCACGGTCGAGCTAACCTCGTTATAGCAAAATCGAACTGATTTTCTTTTTTCCCCTCGTCAGAGCGAGCACAATGCGCGTTCCAGTGACATTCTTATTTCTAGCGTGGATTAATTTTGCAACGTCATCGCCACCGGGTCACGAAAAAGTTCACGCGCAAACTATTAATCCACCCACCACCCCCGAAGAAGGCGAAATCAATTCGGTGGCCATCAAAGAATGGCTTTCCCACACGACACCCATCGCGTCCTCCGAAACCACCGACGATGTAATCACCTTAGCAAATTCGGTTTCCGCACCTTGGCGAGACGCCGCGCTCGCTGGTCTTCCACCGGCACTCGCCTACGATTGGAAGTTTTTGATCAACGTTGCTGCCAAATTCAAAACGGCGACGGGAGGAGATAATTCGGAAAAAACCGGTCTAAAATATTTACTCAATCGCATCAGTAATAAACCGTTAAAGGTACGTTTTTCCACCACCGTACGATCTCATAAATTCAACTCATGTTTTTTTCTTTCTTTTCAGTCCATTTCCTCGATCGACGGTTTGAAAATCGATCATCACTCAAAAAGTAAAAAGAAGGATAATATCCACGACCCATTTCTTTGGGCGTGGAAAAGGGTATCGCAATAGCGCCAACGTTATTATTTAGTTTCGTAACAATTTTAGTCATGTTTTCGCCCTCTACTCTACTCATAAAATGTAAATTAATTCATAAATTGCCGATAGAAATCACTCACCCTCGATTGTAAATAGTTTTTGTTAGAAGATAAAAAATAAATTCAAACCTCGCACTTGTTTTCTTCGCTCGGAGTTTCGTGTAAGTAGAAGACGTCGAGGAAAAAGAAATTGGAATCGGTCAACAATTTCTGCATCTGAAAAATCAAATTTTTGTTTGTCACTCGAAACTCTTTCAGCAACGTCGACGTTAAAAATTTACCTCCTTCTCGGTGGAAAAATCAGGCACGCACTGAGATCTGCCATAAATTAATACCGCGCGAACGATGAACGGAGGAGGAACGATCTCTGGATGCGATATTTCCGGCAACTCCACTTTCTCCGCGCTACACGAACGAATAGACAAATATTTTCCTATAGTTATCGACCGAAAATAAAATAACTAAATGTAAATTACATGACGTTGAATAAAGACGACATATCTGAGTAGGAGAGTTAAGAAATGGGGAATATTTGTAATCGAACCGAATTATAATTGCGGATACTAATCGATTGAAACACTTTCGTATCCTTAACGTCGTGCAATGCCAAACATATTTCTTGAGGCTGATTGGTGAAATCTTTGACCCACACGGCTGAATCTTTAAGTAAAACTAAAGCGAATTCGTGGCGATTATCGACTTGATGTTTGGTGTGGACGAACATTTCGCAGGCACGTTTTGCCATAACCAAAGGAGAGTGAACCGAACCGTCACCCAAACGAAACATCGACTGCTCCATATCTGACGAGACGTCCAAACATATCACCTAGTACCGAAACAAATAAATTACTCAATCACGAAACTATCGGACTATTTATTAAACCTACCATCTTCTCCGGACAGTTCACTCGTGGTAACATCGGCGATTGCTCGTTGTTGTCATTAAAGAGCAGACGGGAAGCATTCAAAGTATTTGCCGGAGCCGATGTCAGCAGTCCGGAGTCGAGATCGAGATCCAGTTTTACCTTCGCGTTCGAGACGTTGACGGGTTCGTTCGGATCGTCGCTGTATTGCGTGTCCATAGCATCGAGGATCGGTTCGGCTTCGTCAGCGTCGGCGTCGCGAGGCGTTGTTGGACCATCGCCGGCGCAAGTCGATTCAAATCTACGATCTCCCTCCATTTTGATGCTCGTGACGTGAAGCGTCGATGAGTGGATGATATTAAATTAGCTTCCAAGTTCGGCTTCGCCACTCTAAGGAAAGAAAGATGTATATTATCGATATTTTAATTTATTATCGACGCTGCGCCCAAAATACAAACTATTAATTTTTGCGTGATGAGTATTGAATATAGTTCCGACGAAAATTTATTCAGCGCCATCTCGCGTTGTATTGTGAATTACACGTTTTGTACTTAAAAATCTAAGAAAAGTGTTACGTATTGCTAACGTCGATTCACTGGTTTAATATAAAATATCGCTTAAAATAAACAAAAAATACAACAAAATTTGTACGGTGAGGGCAGGAAAAAAAAGCAAACTTATTTTGCTGCCCCCCAAAAAATATAATTTAAAATTTATCTCACCTCGATATGCTCGAAAGACGTTTGATAACGTTATTGAAGTCAATTAACGATAGTTTTCACAACGAATTTTCGGTCGTGCGACGTCGTACGGTTATACGCGATTCGATTCGGAGTTTGGTTGAACAACGACATCTAGCGCGGAAATGGCGAACTGGTCGCGCGATGCGCGTTGAATTGTGGGCTGGGTTGTTGTTGTAATCATGGCGTCTAAGTGAAAACGTTTACTACTTATGTTTTAGGTAAATTTATTCAACCCGTGTTTTATATTTAACGTTGAAGAAATCGTTTTGCCAAGATTACGCGCAAATCTAGAAGAATGGCGATGTACGAACGAAAGCAGACTCAATGAAGGCGAAGAAAATTCGGACGCGTAGCGAAACATTATTTTGTAAGGAATTTTTGTAATGACACGGGACCTACTTTTTTTTTCGAGTTTTAAGTTGTGTCTGATCTGCGTTCCCATTTCCTCCCACTTATATAATAAGGAAAAATTCGTCCACAATCGCGAACAAAGCGTAGACTGAATTGTCAAACGAATAGTATCGTTTATTTAAAGGGAAACTTGTGTGTACTGTGTTTTTTTCTTTTTTAATATATAAAAGGTGGAAATGAGTGTGACGTTACAATTATTATCTGTAAATCAAAAGGAAAGGAAACGTACCGTTTGATTTTGATTTTGATTTTTTAATAACTGCAATTATTTTCTACGAAAATTTCTCTTTACAGGTATCGAAAGCACCTTGATCTTCTTCGAGTCAAGAGACAAAATATGTTAATACGGACTCAACTCAGGATTGTATTATACATCGCGTGTTGTAATTAATTAGTTATTATCTTTAAAAGAAAATAATTATTGTAACATAATGCCATCTACGGACGGGGAAGTTGGTGAAGTTGGAAACGAAGAAAACGCAGCGTCGAACGAGCAAATTCCACCGCCGCCACCTCCACTTCCACCTCAACCACCTCAACCTCCGCAACTACCACCTGGGGAAAACAGTGACAACAATAACAATAACAACAACAACAACAATAACAGACGAAATAACCAAAATCCTTTGCTCAACGTTCGCGATCGACTATTTCACGCGTTATTTTTTCGAATCGCTTTGGCGTACGCTCGGGCGTTTCCGAAACCCATTCGAAGATTATTCGAATTCATGGTTTTAGTAAAAGTAAGGGTATAATGTTGAAGATTTGGTTAAATTTTAATAACTATTTTACTTTATCTTAGGCGTTGGGAGCGTTGTTTATCCTGGCTTACATCCACACGGCGTTTTCGCGATCTCCCATAAATTGCTTGGATCACGTGCAAAAAGATTGGCCTCGAGATGGAATTTTGAGAGTGGAAATCTTAAGAAACTCGGACGAAAATTACAGCATAGAAGAATCTTATCAAAAGGAGCAACGGATTCGATTACGGGAAGGCGAAGATTTCCCCCTCTTTTATCCCAACCAGACCATAGGAGGAGTGATGGAAGATCCATCGTCGTACGACATTCGTGGAAATGCACGAATTAACTCGTCGAACGATCAATCGGAGGAACACGATCTCGAGACGACGTCTTCGGGATTTAACCGATCGGAGAGCGGGCAGTCGACGGATCAACGCCCCGCCAATTCAGATACAGAGTTACCTCTAAGGGACGCCTTGTCTGAATTTGAAATGCTGGCCAAGTCTGGTGATTTATTTTCTACTCCAGTTCGACTTTCGTAAAATCTAAAATTAATTTGAGTCTGTGATTATTTTAGTTTGGCCGGAAGACGAATACATAGTAGAGTATTCGTTGGAATACGGTTTTCTTCGACTGTCGCCGAGTACTCGTCAGAGGCTAAACATTCCGGTGAAAATAATAACGCTAGGTAAGCGCGAAACGGATCGCGATTAGTTACTCGGTCGATTCGATACGTTGATTACTCCGTTTCAGATCCGGTGAAAGATCCCTGTTTCGGAGATCGATTCAGTCGTTTTCTGTTGGAAGAATTTCTCGGATACGACGATATTCTCATGTCCAGTATTAAAAATCTGGCCGAACACGAGGACAACAAAGGTTAACGAGCGTCCAAACAGGACGGGATCGTTGGTTCTATCGATCGAGCCGATTAATAGCGAATATTTCCAACAGGTTACTTGCGGAACGTGGTAACGGGTGAACACTACAGATTCGTCAGTATGTGGATGGCGAGGACCTCGTATTTAGCGGCTGCTTTCATTATGCTCGTGTTCGTAAGTAAAAGTTATTTACTCGCTTTACATCGTTAAAATTTTAATCAAACGACGATAACAAAACTACCGACGTAACGCGGTGGAGCGGGTACTCAAACATTAACATTAACTTTAACTTTGGTAATTTGTCACTGGATGTCGCTAGCGTCGCGGGTTTGCGTCTGGGCGTCCTTGTTATTCGACTGACGTTTTACTCTTATTTTTTTATCTTTTTATTTTGCGAGGAAGCGGTTGTTTTTCCCCCTCGGTTTAAGTCGAGTTTGAGCGCTAAGTTTGTTTTCGTTGGCGTAAATTCTGTTTAGAGTGAGGTTTAAGTTTCTTTTCTCCCGCTGTGCATTTTGTGGCTATTTTCCCCCCTCCCCTTTCCCCTTTCTCCCTTCTCCATTTTCTCCTTTTCTCTCATTTCTCTCTCATTTCTCTCTCATTTCTCTCTCTTTTCTTGGGTTGATTGTGAATTATACCCCGTCGTTCGGACTCGTTATACATTTCTTTTATCCGCTGACGCGTGATCGTCGGTTAGAAAGAATGGTGATTGGCCAATTCAACGCCGACTTGTTTACGAATTTAAAATAATTTCGGACCGACATCAAAATTGAGGATGACGTCTAGATTGATGATTACTCTTAACAATCGTGTTTGTAGTCGCGGGTCGACAGAAGTCTTTGAATTAGTTTAATTTGTGTTGATGTTTTTCACTCGGAATTAGTGGAATCCATTCATCGTAAGCTATTTACTACGAGGGTTCCTTTTCCAATTTGATAGCGGACTAATTTTCTATCCAATCAGGGCTCTTGTTGTCAGTTTGCAGCACATGCTCCGTAATTATCTCCTCCCCTTACCACTTTTTTTTCCTTTTTTTTTTTCCTCTTCTCTTCTCGTCTCTTGGTCGCGTGTGCCGGACTGCGAGTGGGAACGACGTCCCGAAATATTTCACCCACGCGTCTCTTTCACGAAACCGCAAACCGAGTGGAAAGTTGGCGTAAATATTCTCTCTAATTACGTCGAGTAGTATTAAACCGAGTACTCGCGACTAATTAGTTTATCTCCAAATTTAAAAAAAAACAAAAGAATAATAATTAATTTTTTAAATTTTGTTAAATTTTTTAAAATTTATTCAAAATTATTGCAAGTTTTTGACGTTGATTTTGGGCCCGTATCTGGCGCGTACCATCCGCCGCCTCCTCTCCACTGCCTACTTCTTCTCTGATAAAATACCCCCTAGTGGGGGTGCGGGGGAAATCCGTTGTGTTTTCTCGGTTCTCTCAAGATTAAGCGAGCATGAAATTAACTCGGACCAGCAGATGTCACTCGCAAACGTTACCCGCGTCGTCAACACGTGAAAGAATTATTAATTACGCGCAATCTTTTCCTTCCCTCATCCTCATCCTCTGCCACGGGTTTATCCCCGTAGGGGGGGAGGAGGCGATCGCGGTACTCCGGGTGACTCGACGACATTTGCAGGTGGTTTTTGAAATTTAAACTTTTTATTTCCATCAACTTTCTCTCGTTCGCTCGGATTCTGGCGAGCGAGCGCAGTCGATTTTGTTTGTTTTGCGTTTAGAGGTAAACGAAGCGAGACGCGCCACCGATTAAATATTCGCGTGGGTACCATTTCCACCTAACGACTAACGGCGTACCTTTTTTTTAATTTCTCACTCGTGTCGCACTTAACTCGGACCTCGTTCGTTAGGTTTGCTTTCGTTAACTGTTTTCCAGTATTTTACAGTTGGCGCAAAAAATGTAAATATTTTATTGTTTTCTCTTATTTTATTTTTGTCGGTTAGTTTGGTTTTAGTCGGTTTAGTCGCGCAGCATCTGTCGGCGATCCGCGGAAGTTTTTTGAATAGTCGCAAACGAGGAAAATTTACGCATTTTTATCGGGTCACGATTGAATTTAAGCACCCGCTATTTGTTTTTACATTTTTTGGTGGCTCGTTTTATTTTGATGGAGCACTTTGAAAAGCGCTTTTCAAAAATTACTATCAACGGTTTACATTTATTCGCGAAGGAGGAAAAGTAAAAGGGGTCGAAACGAAGAAAAAAACAAAATAAATAAAACCCAATTTTGTTGCCCGGTATAAATCAAGAAATAGTATCGTTCGCTTTTTGTTTACGGAGAGAAGCGAACGTTTTTGCGACGCTTTTTCGCGGAAAATTTAAGTGGGTGGAAAGGACAGTAAAAGTTAGTTTCTCTTTTACCGACCCAAATAAACGGACGGAAAAAAATAAGCCGGATTTTATTCGATTTTAACGACGTTTTAATTTGTCGAGTCGTCGCTTTTCTCGTTGACGAATAAAACGAAACTAAAAATCTTGGTCGGAATTAAATGCGACGCAATTTCATCGTCGTTTTTATTTTCCCAATTGATATTTTGACGAGAAATATTTTGTTTCGGAATATTTTTTCGCTCGGTTTCGTCGTCGTCGTCGTCGTTGCACGCGCGTTGTGTACTTTTGTTCCTTTTGTCTGTGGGGTATTGTGGGAAGGCGACACGAAGCTAAAAGAAAAGTTTATCGTACGATGAAAAGAGGAAGACTTTTTTTTTCCATTTTCCGCCTTCTTTGTAACTTGGAGTACATTAGTTCGACTATAAAAACAAAGATTTCTTCACGTTTTTTCGAGGGCTTTTTTTTCCCCCTCTCCCCTCGTCGTTAAACATTCGACCCTACGGGAAGCCATATTTAGCTGGAAATCTATTTTAAAAAATAGCGAATAAAATACACGACGCACTTAAACGAGGAGAGGAGAGGAGAGGAGAGAGAGGGTGGGGGGAAAACTTTTTATTCGGCGCTTTCCCTCTCGTCACCCCCACGCTGCGAAAAAAGCCGCTTATCGGGCGGGGTTTTCTTTATTTTACGCGCGAATTTGTTATTATATTTATTTATTATTATTATTATTAAAAAGGAATTTTTTTATCTCCTCTTTAGAAGGTCGTCAAATTGTAAAACTCGCGAAAAATGAAGGGAATTTATCGTGACAATAGCGAAAGCGTTTAGCCACAAATATTTCATCTCTCATTAACATTTCGAGATAGCGTCCCGAACTCTTTATTACGAGGACGCTTTTGTTCCGTTCGTCGTTCCCTTTTAAAAAATAATAATAATAATAATAATAAAATCTAGTATATAAAAAAGTTTAAAGTACGATGAAGTTTTCTCTTTTTTTGTGGGGGTTGTGGGGATGGTATAATAAGTTGTTTATTAAGCGAGTGGTTCGAATGGAGTGTCGAAAGGAGAAATATTGTGTAGGGAGGGAATTTTGTACTCGTTATACGGCTTTTATCGGTCGTCACGCGTCGAGTCGACCGTCGATGAATGATGGATGATGGGCGAAGCATTATCGCATTGACTCGCCGTTAATATGATTAACCCCCGTAGCAGAACGATATTCTAAGGAGGTTTACGGGCGGAACGGCGAGATGCGGTGGTAAATAGATTTTTATGAATTTTTGGTGGTGGTGACGTAATTCGTGGGCGTGGTGGTCGAGAGAGTCGAGAGAGTGGAAAGAGTGGAGAGTGCGAGTTTGTGCATTTCGTTCGAGCGTAATTAGCGAGCGTAAAAAATTGATGCGATCGAGCTCGTTTTCGTTTTCATGCGGATAAACTCCACCCAGTTTTTATACGAGAACGAGGATCTCTTTATGTTTGGACGTCGCGTGCTTTTACTCGATTAGATCTACGCGGCAATAAAATGGCTACCGGACGTGACATCACCCACCGTTATTTATTATTTAATTTCGTCGCTTTAATTTTCGATTTCGATTTCGAATACGATTTTTTTATTTTGTTTTTGTTTTTGTTTTTTTCAGACGTTGTCCATTTCGATGTTATTAAGATATTCTCATCATCAGATTTTTGTCTTCATCGGTGAGTATTATTTTGTTTTATTTTTACTTACTTTTACTCGTTATTTACGCGCGAGGGATGTGAAAAATATATTCGATTTAATTTAATTCGACGTTGGGTCCCTCGAAATAAAACGTGGCGAAATAGTTCGGTGCAACGGACAAACCAGACGTCGCGTAATTTACGAGATGAAGTTTTGTGTTAGCAGACGCAATTAGGTTTGGAAACACATGACACACGCACACAGCACACAGCACACACACTCACACTCACACACACACAAATACAGTTCGCTCGTTCTCTCCATCTATCTCTATTCTATCTATCTAATATGGCTTCCATCTGGACCACGCCTATTTAGATTTAACCGAGTAATCGAGTTACTTCACTTAGTACTATTGCTCGTCCTTAAAGTCGAAGATCGAACATTTTTATCTTTTCTTCTCCTGTCGCGCGTGGGTCGTCTCGACGAGTCGAAATTTTCAATTTTTCGTTTAGATAATAATTTTTTCGGTTTTCGGCGACTTTAACGCGTCGATTTCCTACGGGGTGACTCGGTTATAATATCATCTTTGTCGACGTATTTTACTCGCCGACTCCCCTCGTAGGCGTTGCCTTCATCGACGCTCTGGGGGTAAAGATGGAAAGGGAGTAGCGGAGCGCGGGGGTTGGTTAGTGGTGGTAGAATGGGGGGTCTCTTATTGACCCGTGTTCCCCGCGGGGCTTCGGGTCCAATCGAATGTGCATCAACGTCAGAACGGAAATCATTGCCGAGGTCCCCAGTCTTTTCGGTGCCTTTTTCCTTTATTTTTATTTATTTTTTTTTTTTTTTAACTTTTTTTTTTATTTTTTGGTTTTGGTCGTAAGGAGAAATGAGGTACACTACAACAAGCCCGATTACGAATACGACAAAGTACCGTTCGAATATTTTGTCGGTGTCTTATTTTTGGCCATCGATTTTTTTTTCGAGGGGGTCGACGAAGAATTTGTCTATTTTTTCGTCTTATATTTCTCCCCGCTCATGTTTAATATTCCGATCAGGTTAAGTTATATAAATTTGAAGGTGCGTTGCATAAGTTAATATGATGAGGTGTTAAGGGAGTCACCGAGATAATCACGCGATATTCTCGAGTGTAGGTCGCGTACGGATTTTTCTTTTATTTTCTTCTCCCCTTCCCCTTTCTCGTAAGGCGTAGGATGTATATCAAAGTTTTTGACGTGATTGCGAAAGAAAATTTTTTATTTTTATTTTTTATTTTTTGTCGCTCGTTTTTTGAATAATTTATGAGAGGAGTCGATTTAAGACTACGTTAACGAAAGTAAACCGAATCCGAGTCTACTTTCGCCCCTTCGTAGTCGGATATAATTGAGGCGGTGATTGAAAATTTTACCCGAAACGAAGGTAGAAATGTAGAAAGGTAAGAAGCGCGTGTTGATGCGGATGTACGGTATATTTCTCTTTCTCTTTCTTCGTCGATTTATCTCTCGCGTCTGGAGGATAATGTTCGAGACGTAATTCTATTCTCTCCTTCTGGTATACGGTAGAAGCGAATTTTTATTTATCGTTATTTTTTCTTCATCGTCGGATGACGAATGGTTTAAACGTGGCGTTTAATGATATATATTTTTTTGTTTTTTTGTTCCCGTTTTGGGAAGAGTTAATAGAAAAGAAATATTTTTGGTCTCGCGGAATTTTGAAATTGTGATTCGGAGTCGGGAATGTTGGCCGACATTTTTGCGTCGGTCGAACGAAAAGTTAGAAATTGTTTATGCTATTCTACGGTTGTAAGGCGCGAATCGAAAGCACTTTTCATTTCCGTTTCGCGCTTTTACTCAACTTCTTTTCACTTACTCGATTTCTCGTTTGGGTTGGTTTCGTTGAAATCTTACGTTTTAACATCTTTTTTTCTTCATTTTTCTTTTTTCTTTTTTCTGTCGTAAAGTAGGAGAAGAATAATAAATATCGTAAAGGGTTTACGAGGACGCGTAATTATACTTTGTTAATAATCCTAACTTTTTTCCCCCCTCTTCCCTTCTTTCCTTGCCGTTAATTCGGAGTCTGTAAGAAATTTAATTTATCTCGTTCGCCGTTGGAAGTGAATTAGCTTTGGCTGTCTTTTCGATTGGTTTTCTCGCTAAGTGAAATACACGGCCACTATCGAATCCTCCTTCCCAGCGTGCACGTGGTGAGGTCTGCATTTGGTGAAGGGGTTTTCGCGGGAGGATGGGGAGAGAGAGAGAGAGAAGAGAGAGACTTCATTTCATTACTTGAGTAGGTTCCTCGTAAGAGGAACGCGTTCGGCCTAGTATAGGACCCAATTCATCGTCAAATGGATTTTGTGTTTAATTTTATCTTAAAACTTTTTTTTTGCTTTTTTGTTTTTTTGTTTTTTAGGTTTTTAGAATAAAAAAGTAGTTGGGTTTTATTTATTTTCAGCGTAGTACAGAATCGCGGTTGGTTTGTACGGAGTATGGTATTATTTTAGTTTTTAAACTTTATTCTCTCTCGCCGACAGACGGCGCCCGTTGGGTGTAGCGAGTATGCGTGCGCACTCGGCGCCAAAATTCCCAGCCACCCTTTATATAAAAACGCGTAGGAGTGTTTTGGCCGCCAAATTTGGTCGCTAATTTTGCGAAAATAGTATAGGACGAAAAGACGAACGCGATGGGTTTATTAATGGTGAAACGTGTCAAAAGGATTAATCGACGCGTTATCCGACGACTCATCGACGGAGGAGGAGAAAGTTGTCGTCGCGAATTTAAATCACTCTCTCGGCGTATCGAACGATGCGCGCGCTCTCTTTCTCGCTCGTTCTTCCCCGTCACGTGATTTATTGCCGGTTTCCCGCCACTTTGCGGGCACCCTGGAATTAACGAATCCCTCCCTCTACCGCGAGGATAACTTTTGCGGGGTCGAGTTTCGATCGATTTTATAATAATAATAATATAATAATAATATATAAAACTCGAGGCTCTAGATTCACTATTTTCATCTGGATGTAAATCCGTTGTTCTAATTTTATTTTTGTCGTTCGTGTTTTTCAGTTGATTTGCTTCAAATGTTGGAATTCAACGTGACCATCAGTTTCCCCGCCGCTCCCCTCTTGACCGTCATCTTGGCTCTCGTAGGTGAGTAACTTATTTTCATCCAGTTTCGTGGACGCGTGGCGACTGGGGAACGCGGAGAAGGTGTTCGGACAGCGGAAAATTAAAAAGGTGTCCAACTCGAGCTTTTTTCTTTTCGCTTTTTTCCTTCCTTCGAAACGTCCTCGCGTCGAGTAAAGTTAAAAGTAGCGCGAAAAGTGGGACGTCTCGACGCGCGTCTTTTGAGTTCGTTCGAGTTTGTTTGACACTTTTCTCTCTCGCTCTCTCTCTCATTCTCCCTTTCCCTTTTTAGCATTCGCGACGTGCAAATAATTTAGTTTGTTGGGAAACGTTGTTTGAGCAACCCCTCCGCGTGCGAGTCGAAGTCGACGTTCGAAACGGGCATTGTGGGTAACGAGGCGTGACGTTAAATGGCGGACGTTACGCGCCGAGTGGCACCGTGCGACGGAATAACGAAACGCTATCGATTACTTTTTTTCCGCTTAAAAAAAAAGGAAACGAGGAGGTGTTTCGTCTAATTAGCTAACTCGTTCGCGAGCGATTAATTGATTCGCGAATCGATTTCTTTGATTTCTTTTCCGCACGCGTACAAAATTTAAAAACAAGTCGTACGCTTTGTTTTTCGTTTATCGATCGACGAAGCGAGTTTTCGATTACTTTTTCTTCTCTTCCCCTCTTTATTTTGTAAACCCAATTCGTACGAAAAATCTCCAACTTTTTCTTCGGTTTTACGAGAGGAAACTTTTTCGTTTTAAACGGTATCCTCGCGTTCGATAAGTATTAGATAGACGCTGAAATTCGGATCGGTTAAATGCGGTAAATTCGTCATAAGAATTTGGCGCTTCTTTCGTCGCGACGCGTTCGCCGAGCGAAGATGCAACAGTTGTTCGAGGAACCTGTAGCGCTTCCATCGTTCTCCGCTTTTTAAAAGCGAGAGAAAAAAAGGAGAGAGAGAGAGAAAGATTGAGAGAAAAGTCGTTGGGTGTATATTACGTTCCGTTAGCAACTGGACCAAAAAAAAAATGTCAGAGAAAAAAAGGAGGGTGGGGGAAGAAAAGAAAACGCCAACGACAATAGAACGAACGTATGTTTCCACGACGACGAGTGGAGTAGAGTGGAAGAAAGAAAGAGAGAGAGAGAGAGAGGGAGGCTGTGATCTTTGCTTCTCAGGTAATAAACAAGTTTCAGGTATAGCAGGAGACTCTTAGAAGTTGGGTTCTTTTTTCTTTTTTTTTTTCTTTTTTTTTTGATTGCGAACAGGAGATTGGGAAAGTGCGCGTGGTTCACCGAGAGCGAGAGTCGAGTCGTGAGGGAGGGGGATATGAAAGGAAAAGAGCGGGAAAATAGGGTAGATCGATAGGAGGGTTCGTATTACTCACCTGGTTTGGAAAAGGGGGAGAAAAAAAGAAAAAGAAAGGCGGAGGATAAATTCTTGGCGAAAGGTCGGTTGTTTGCGAGCGTGGCGAGGAAAGTAATAAAAGGCGTTAATTTGCGGTGAGTGAAGGAGTGTGCAAATGTAATTTTGACTTTGTTTGATGAAAAGGTGCAATAAATCGGAGGTAAACACGACGCCAGATAATCGTCACGGTGAAAAACAAAAAAAAATCAAAACTTTTTTTTTCGTAAGACGACTGTTTTTTTTTTGTTTTTTTTTGTGGTGACTCGAAGGGCAACTATTAGTCGCGACGGCAAAAGTCGTCTTCGTCGCCGCCATTAAATTAGGTTGGCTCCGCGTAGGCCACGAGCGTCACTCGAGTGTCGTCCGTCGAAAGGTGACGCGTAACGCGAGGAACGTCGCCATCGCGACTAGACGCGAACGCGGCTGAGCCGAGAAAATATCTTCGCGCGCCTTTGTTTGTCGTTTCCCAGAAATTGTCATCTCGGGTTGCGCAAACGTCGAGACGACTCGCGCTCGGGGTCTGTCGTCGACGCGTCCGCCATCCTCCGACCTCCGTCCTCTGTCCTCCGACTCGCCAGTTAGTTATTATTTCTGTCTCCCGTCGTCGCCCGATCGTTAGCTTCAGAAAAGTGTAAACTTTTGAAGCCGGAAAAGTTTTTCGTATTTTCGATTAAATTTTGAAGTTTAATTATTTCATGGAGGAAGCGTCTTTCTTTTTTCTTTTTTCTTTTTCCTTTCCTTTTTTTTTTTTCTCCCTTAACAAAGTCGGTGGCGAGTTATAACTGTTTGGTCATTCGTGGCTCGCAACGCGAGTGTAAATTGTTGGCAAATACAAGTCAGTTGCCAAACTCAATCACTAACTCCACCGACAGCCAATCACGTTTGCCGGGCCCCGTGGGGGTGGCGTCGCGGCGCCTCCTGGTGGTGGTGTTTATAAGTTTCGCATTTTGCGCGCGAGGGTCGCCTTGCATATTACTTTTACTTTGTCGTTTTTTTTCTTTTTTCTCCTTCTCCCTTCTCCCTTCTCTTCGCTGATATTTTATCATCGCGCTTAATACGGCGTTCGGTGGTCACGTACTCCTTTAAAACTTTGCGGATTAGTCTTTTTTTTATTTTTTTTTTATTTTTTATTTTTTATTTTTAAAATGTAAATAAATTTTTATTTTTCTAAAACCCGTAAATAAATGGTCGTAAATTACCGATCGTTATTTCGACGTAAATACGCAAATTTATTTTTTTATTTTTTTATTTTTTTATTTTTTTGAGTAGGAGGGGTTGATTTTACTATCGGCAAATATTCATTACATTAAGAGTAAGAGTCCCGCGTTCCTAATTTACTCCGGGTCGGTGGGAAATTTGCACGTAAATGTCTACCATTTGGCGGGAGTGTATGAAAAGAGACAAGAATGCGTTATTGCTTCGTTCTAATAAATGCGCTTCGATTTCATTATGCATCGTACACTTTGGCGCCAAATTGTTTTCGCCCGTCCTCTCCCAACATTTTATTTTAATTTTTTTTTTTTCTGTGGTCACCTCCGTCGGTTCGTCGTCGACCTCGTCTTCCTCGTCGAAGGCTCGTCGAATCGATCGGATATTTTAATTTCGAATTTCGATTATTCGGCGAAAATTTTCTAAACCGTAAAGTCGTAACGGCGAAAATTATCGACGATTAACGATTATTTTTAAGAAACGGCGAGTTTTCTTCGATCACGCACAAAATTAATTTAGCGAATGTTATTTTTAAAACGAAGCCTCTTTTTCTTAGCTTTTTCTTTTCTTTTTCTTTTTTTTTTTTAAATTTTGGAAATATAGGAAAGTGGAATTAATTTTCTTTTCTTTTTTTTTTTTATTACTTTTATTCTAGCTTTAGGCTTATTCAAAATGGAATTGCGCGCGTTTTCATTCACCCGATTTGCTAATAGAATTTTACAAGTGAAGGAAAAATAATTTTTT